>CM031923.1:35542940-35693875 GCA_018703695.1 Prunus fruticosa
TTTGCCTTGTTATTTAGGCATGTATCTCATCCGATCCTTACTTAATTGGGCAGTGGACCGTATAGCCTAGCTGGATAGATGCAAAGGCATCTGTGCGTACCCAAAGTTGGTAGTTGATTGATGATGAGGTGTAAAAGAAAAATGGTCTTATTCCTCCTTTGATTTGATGATTCATTGGTTATTAGTTTGTTAATATTGTATGTATGTTTTTATTGCTGGCTGTGGTACCCGTTGCCAATTAATGGTGTAAAGAATTAATGATGACGAGGAGGCCGTTCTGAAGAACCGATGAATTAAATAGACGTGAACTCCAAGTGGGGCATTACCAGATTCATATTGATATTTTTATAAATTTATTATTACGTGATTGACGGTCCAAAAACCTACTACAAATGCAATGTCCAACTCTCGTAAAACTTTTTCACTTGGGCCTAACAGCTAAAGATAGCAACTTCAATCTGCAATATCATTGTTAAATAGCTGACTTAGCTAGCAACTGGGGTGTTTATTATGTCACATCTAATTTGTAGCAGAGCAGGCCCAATTCTAAGAAGGCGGAAGACGGCGTGTAAAGAGGGTATTTCCTATTTTTCATCAATATATTGTCACATAAAAATTATTATACATTATGATTGACAAATAAAGCAAATATAGTTGTAGCATGAGGAGAAGGGCTGGCTGCACCTCACATCTCCCATGGCTGTCTCATCAACTGCAATCTCACATAGACATATGAAACAATTCGTATGTTACCGCTGCTGCTCTAGTGTTCTTCGTTACTGCAACTAAGATCCGCTGCTGCTCATGTTGCTTGGTTTATGACTAGATTAAATCAAAATTATATGAATTTACTATTAATAATAAGATGAATATTAATATACATTATTGTGTATAAGTGAAAATGAAAGTTGGCTGGCTCCTAATTTAACAGCAAACAAACTGATTTAGAGTTTTGCGTGCTACAACACTGGTTAGGTGTTGTTGGTTGAGAATCAAAACGAAGCAGGCACAAAATGTAAAAATGCGTGAATATATCTGCTTTTAATTCTTCACAAGCCACCATTTCATTTCTTCATTTTCAAGCTACATTGATACCTTGAATTAATTTATGTTGGGTTCTTGTTTTGTTGGTAACTTGACCCACTAATTTCTCTCCTAACTTTTGGTAGACACATGGACAAGTGCGTGCCAACCTCAGTGGACGTGTACAACTATAACCGACCAAAACACACGGCTTCAACGCTTAATTTCTGCACATTGCGATTGGTGCATTACGTACATCAACGGCAAACCCAAAACTGACCGGACTTTTGTATTGGCACCAAAACCTTCTAATTTTTCACTATATAACTACCAGACAGCCGTATTCTCAATGCCACCTCTCTTCCTAATAACCCCTAAAAACTTCTTTGTTTCTTTAGAGGGTGATGCACAACATTATTGTTTGTGATTGTGACCTGTTCCAAAACAGAAAAAAATCAAGCCACCGCATGGCCGCAGCAGGGAGCTGCCGGACAGGCTCTAGGGGTGTGTTACCGGGGTGAGTGGCAGGGTCTAATGTAGGGGTGGAGCGGAGGCTTTCACCGCAACTGCGGGTGCGCGCTCATCAACGGGGTTACTCACGTAAAGACGGACAATGCGCACGGGAGGCCTAAGTGCAAGAAGGTGCTGCATTGTCCAATCAGCGGCTTGGAGCCACGAGCTCTTGGCATTGGTAGCTGCTTCTTCTGCTCACTCCTCACCCTCTTCACCTGCTCAGCATAATCATGTGGTGGCGGTGAGAAGCAACAGCAGCAGCAGCATCCTAATTGGGTACTTTGTGCAAATGATTGATTAGGAGGAGGAAGAAGATGAGATAGTTTCTTCTCAGCTAAATATGTCTAGTCTGTATATAATGATAAGTATAAATACTTATCTCTTTCATCCTGACCTACAATAATTCATTCCTCTGTTCATGGCTCTTGAGACCCAGTTGACAGATTTCACAATCAAGTTTTGTAATTATGGATCTATAAGGATTTTGGTGGATCCTCCTCTTGTTCCTCAATCTCCATGATTAGAAACCAGAATTCAGTTGGGTAATGATCTTCCATTGAAACCAGTGCCATGAACATATAAAAATGTAGACATGTATATGCCTGCTTCAGGATAAATGAATCTTGATTAGTTTTTCTGAAATTTCCTGAATAAGACTGAATTGCAGTGAGTTAACTGCAAAAGAAGGCTGAGGTGCATGGTCCAGTCAGTCCAGGTTGTAAATTGTAATAATCAGCCTTTGAGTGTGTGTGTTTAGAGCAATAATAAAATAAAATTATAGAATACAAATGGTGCAGCAACAGCCAGACACGTACTCTTGGCTGGATGGTGAGTTCATCGGCTGTCCAGTGTAAATGAGACACGTTCCATTACAGTTATGCACCGGAAATAGACGGCAGATAGAGGCAGAGAGCCACATGTAAAGAATGAGGTGAGTTCGAAGGAAGGTTTCCGACGGCATCAAGCTGCAGAATTGGCTAATTAGGGCCGCGCATCTTCCTAGACACAATGGCCTCTCCAGGCCGACTTCAGTCAGCATCGACATTATCAACAAATGCATCCTCAGAAGGGCCTATAAAAGGAGGGCTCAGGAATGTGGTAAGTCAGAGGCTTCGGGTGAACTGATCTGTTAGTTAAACTTCTGTCAGAAGTCCTTAGGCGTGGAGGCTACGGACGCTGCAGCGCGATCCTAGCACGTCCTTAAAGCGCTCTTATCTGTCCGGGATCACGCTCAGCTCCAGAAGCCCTTCAATTCCCGAAGGCATGAGATGGCTGAGTAACACATCAAAAAACCAGCTTGGCGTGGCGGTTGGCAAGGGATTATTTTGGGAAATTGTTCGAATAAACCCTTTATCCCGAAGTAATGGGGACCAGCCAGGAAAACACGTTCGTCCGCGGCGGGAGGAATCCCGTTCGGCATGCCTGGCGGATGAGCAAGCTGACCCCCGTGACGGGCAACTAATCCCTGCGGCCCGAGGCGGCGGAGGCAAGGGCTGCTTAGCGCAAGTCGTCCCTTCGACGCAGGACATGACAGATCCAGACACGACAACCTTCTCTCGACGGGAGTGGAAGAAACACGGCAGAGCATAAACCAACGAGCAAACACAGAACGTCAGACGAAATTCGTGGGAAAACCGCTTACATCGTCGCAGAGAAAGGCAGCAGGCGGGGCAAGGCCGCACCTACACGTGTTAAACAGCTCATCATCAGGACAGGGAAATAGGCCCAGCGCGAAGGGAAGGTATTCAAACGGAACAGTAGGCTCTATTGCGGCGCAAAAGCCGAGCAACAGTCCGAACGCAGGAGCCAGCCAATGGGTGCATGCCATAAATAATGTCCCAGGACTCAGCTTGGGAGGAGGTCTCAGAATCTGGATGGCAGGAGTCATGGGAGTGGGCAGAGGCTGACCAAGGTGAGATGCCTCCCGGGTCGCATTAGTCCTCAACTTCGGCGGCAGGAGTTGGGCAGATCATCCTTGGTGCAGCCAGATTGAGCAGTGGATTGGCAGGGAAATGGGCAGGGACCCTCTCATCGCCTCCTCCTTCAAGTGGGAGGTGGAGGATGGTGAGACTTGATCCCAGCCTCAAATGGGGGAGGCTGAGGCGGGCACTTGCCGAGCGTATGAGGCGCTCAAGATCAGGCGTGAGCCCACTACGTCCTGCCTCACCAGGTGGAGGTAGACTAACTCCTCTCTCGAAATTGGCAGCTGGAGTGTGAAGGAGCAGCGAAGGATTGTGCCTTCTCCCTCTTTCACTCAGAAGGTTCTCGCTGGTTCTCCAGTTGGAGTCTAAGGATGAATCCTTGAACGCTGAAGCGGGTGAACCATTTATGATTAAAGGGAAGAGCTCTCGTGACTTTGTAAACAGACAGAGATGGGGGTTAAGAGTTTGCGCACGATTCTTAGCCACGATACTAAAAATGTTGAATTACGATGGCAGCCTGCGACGCCTCGAATCACCTGCAACCTCGACTTGAGTCTCAACTAGGAGGCAATCACAGTCGTGGGCAAACTGCATGAAGGCAGAGGTGGGTGGCAGAATACTTGAATTCAGAAGGGAGCCCACGAGAATCGGCAAGGCTCATGGCGTCACCTCCTTCGCCCAGCATCATCACCAGGCTGACAGAGGCAAGACTCAGAGTGCCAGGAGCAAGCGCAAGATCAGGAAGTTGCAGAAGGACATGCAGAGAAACGGAGGCAGTGAGCAAGACACAGATGGTGACAGTCACAGTGAGGCCAGGAGACAGGAAGTGTGGCACTCTGAACACTTAAGTTCGAAGCAATGCTCTAATGAGACGAGTGATGCAGAAGGATGGCTTACAGAAGCCGAATGGGCAGATGCAAATACAGAAATCTTCAAATGTACCGTGGCAGGACAGCCACAATGCGGAGATTGGTGGTGGAGATGTTCGAGCGGTTGATTGGGAAGGCGTGGTAGATATTTGGCCAAGCCAGCGGGGTGGGAGCAGCAATGGGCAAATGCAACATGGTGACACACCATGAAGCCCTTCGGGACATGTAAGCGATGAATGAGGCGGTGCGTAAGGGCGGCACGTGCCCAAGTGCTGGGACTCAAAGGCGGCACGCTGAATCAGGAGGAAGGTAAGGTGAAACCCGTATCAGGCTTCTCTAAGGAAGAAGAAGAAGGGATCAGTCTCTGCAGGGTTGAAAGTACAGGTGAGGCCGAGATTGCCGAATTGAATGTGGAAGAGTCCTGGACAAAGTTAAATGATCATGTCGCGAATGCCTAGAAGAGCTCGGATAATGAGCGCTGAGGTAACGGGGAGACTCTCGCCTGCCTGAGCTCGGACTACGTGGGACCAATCGCCATATGGTCCAAAAATAAGCCTCGCGTAACCCAGCGGAGGACCGGTGGTCTTCGGCCAAGTCCTTGTGGTGGGGGAACCCCGGCATATGGCGGTCATAGTCGGCTGAGCAACAAGAACTCGGCGATGAAGCACACTTGTCCCACATGCTCTTCATGAAGTTCCCAGGACCTGGCTCGACAGGAGACGTGAGGGCGAAGTAAAGCTCAGCGCAGGAGTCCTCCCGGGGCAGTTGGAGTGGAGGTCACAGGCAAAAACTCCCGTCAGCTGCCGGAGCAGATGGGGACCTCTGGACGATCAGGAGGAAGAAACCCAGGTTGGTGGCAGCAACTGCCGAAGGTGCTCGAGGCGTAGCGCTGGGCGAAAGCTAAAGGGGCAGGAGCATACAAGAATGATGCCCTATGTCCTCAAAACGCGCCTGGAGCGGATGAATTTGACCTGGCAAGACTGGAAGTCCGGCTGGTTCCTCAGACATGCAGGGCATCTGCCCTGGCCATTCAGCCAAGCTGAGCCTCCGCTCAACCTGAGTGGGCAGGACCTATGATGGAGCGGTGAGAGCTGTGGAGGATGGAAGTGAACAGACTCATGACCCGGTCAGGCTACGTCAGAGGCAGTCTCCCGGCTGGTTAGCAAACTCTCTAATGACTTTGGGAACAACAAATGCAAATGTGCAGAGGGACTCTGCAGACCTGATAAGGCCTCTGGGAAGGAGTGGCTGCCGTACGCACTGAATGACTGGTCAGCAGCCATCCAGGACTAAACTCTAGAGCTCATGGGCAGGTGCAGCTGATACAACCAAGTCTCATGCGCCCTGCGAACGGTGAACACACGCGTCATCAGGGACAAAGCTCTTGTTCCTTGTATGGGCATCAGACTGGTCTAAAATGGCGCTACAGAGCAGCTCCATCTTCAACGGATCTTGGTAGAAGGAATGAAGAACTACAATGGAGGTGGTGAATGACATGTAGTGGAGAAGGGAACGGGGCGAGAGGGCGTGAAAACCTGGTTAAGTGACACTTGAAGGACAGGAATAGACTCTCGACCCGGACAAAGTGCACACTTGGCGTATCTAAGGAGATTGCCTCGTTTAATGAGTTGTTAGCAGAAGAGTATAAAAGAGCAACACAGACAAAATCAAGGCCATACTCGGACATGGAGGTCCAGGAAGGGCGCGGGAAGAAGGGACGTCAGAACCTCCCGGACGAGTGGCAGCCCTGACTCGCTAGTCTCTGAAGCCACAGACAAGCTGCACCGTTTTCTTGAGAAGGCTTTGGAAAGGAGCGGAAAACACCATAGAGTGGACAGCGGAATCCGACAAGGCGTTTCAGAGTTAAAGGAGCTACATGGAGGAGCTCGCTGTGTGGAGCCCTACCTGGAGAAATTCTCCTTGTTCTGAATTCCAAACACTGCCGTTCTCAAGTTAGATCCTGGTCAGAAGATCCAAGAGGCAGAGCTCCGATCTCTACTGCTTCGCAGGCCTAGGGGGCGGGTCATGTACCCAGGGTGAAAGGCTCATTGGCTGGTCTCCAGGACAGATTAAGGCCCCTCAGGCCCCACCATGGTGGTCCTCACAAACCGGGCCCTTTGGCAGGTTTTTGGGAAACCAGAAACATCAGAGGTGTGTGGTGAAATGACGGAAAAGATGAGGATTTTGGGACAATTGAACGTGTTCAAACCGAGAACCTCCAGGAAAGGACAAGCACATGGCGGAGGTGTATCTGCTGAGCTGACACCTAGAAGGCAAACGGGAGAACATGGAGAACCCTGGGAAAGGTCTCAAAGAACGAGGTCGTCTGAACAGGTGGACTGAACTTGCTTGGGTACACGTCGATGGCTCGAGCAAAACCAGACGAGGGTGAGAGCGGCCTAGTATTCACCGCTCCGATGGAGCCAAGATAGAATATGCCCAGTTAGGGTTGGCTTCAAAACGTCCAGCGCAGAAGCCGAATGCGGAGGGCACCTTCCTGGCCTGCGCTCACCGGAAGCGTGGAGGCCATTCGGTAGAACATCTCCGGCGACTCCGGCTATAATAGTAACCAGTGATTCCGATTCCCAGCAAAGAGGCAGCGTAAATGACGCGTCTGGCGCGCACACCCGCTGCTAGCAGAATCAGAGCATTGAAACCCGGCAGATACCCACGGGAACGGTGCATGTAATGACGCCACCTGGCCAAGGCATTGGAGCAATTAGCACGACAAAGTGGGTGGAAAGATTCCAGGTGGAAATCCTGACACTGGGAGACAGTCCCGGTGTCGGAAATCTTCGCTCTAGGGTTCACGATGGATGTCAGCTATTCGTGCCTGCTAACGGCAACACCTCAGCAAGCAGGCAGAGGCTGCCTACGTCAGGACAAAGATACATCGTCATAAGACATATTACAGCAGTCGCTCTGGACCCCCTACATGAAATGCATCACCAGAAGGCGGGGTGATGCGTCCTGAGGGAGGTGCAGGGTGTGTGCCTGCGGCGCCAGTTAGTCCCGGTGCAGTTTCACCCACAAGGCCTTAGGGGCAGAGGTACTTTAGTTGCGTCGATGCATCGAGACGCGTAGCAATGGTGGAGAGTCCGCACCTCCTGCCGGAAACCATTACACGATCATAAGCCATGGCCGTTCGCCAAATGGGGTGGACCTAGTGGGTACAAGGCGCGAGGAAGGTTCAGTACGCGATTGATTTCCTGAACTATTCACGGAAAGGGTGGCAGAAGCCTCACCACCGTGACGGCGGCAGGGTTGGGGGTTGGACCAACATTTGTTGCCCTTGGAGCATCCAGTCACCCATCATCTGGCGGGTGACGCAGACGTTTGATTCTGGAACTATTCAGGCGTCTCACCGCCTAGAAGTCAACCTGTTCTTCGCCCTCCCGGGTTCACCTGGATGGACGTTCAAGTGAGGCCGTGGAAAGAAAGATAATGAGACCCTTTGAAACGGGCGGACTCGGCAATAGGGCGCCTGGCCGGAAAAATTTCCAGGAATCTCTGGGCCATAAGACGTCTCAGCCGAACCTCGCGGGGATTAACCATTGAGCCTTGCATTGGCTCGAGAGGATGGGCACGTGGAGAGTTGACGAATGTCACTCGAACGGGAAACTTTCAACAGGAAGCGGAGGAGAAGTCCCTCACAATAACCTCGTTGGTGGAAGAGACAACACGTGATTCTGGAACGAAGCTAAAAGCTTGGCACGTATTTTGGGATCCCGACTTCAAGGTCAACATTCACTCCTAGATGGAAGAAAGGGGGATGGGTCATGCAGGAGGTTTGTTGCCACCAAAAACCCAACAGGAAGGGATGGAACCTTCCTTGGGAAGGACATTATGAAGTAGTTTCGACAGTCACTTCAGGTCAGGGACGGTACGTCCAGACTTGGGAGGGTTTAAATGGAAATGTATTCGGTCACATGGAAAGTGAGAGACACTAAAGAGTTATAAGAAAAGTGGCACGGGAAGAGGAGACTTGCTTTTGCTGGCACTTTTATATCAAACAGATTTATTAACAATTACGGTATTTGGAACGTTCTGGCATGTGGACACCTTCAAAAAAATGTTCGAGTGAGGTTTCGCCTGACGAGCCAGGCGGACATTGCCAACGGCAATAAAAAGCTGTATCTTACAGAGTTACGTGTTTATATGAATTCAGACTTTTAGCTTGGGTGCAAGCCAAGGGAAGATCAACGCTCAGGAGAATCACCTGAATCTAACATCGCTGTTAAATCCTGACTCCACGACATCTCTATGGACAAAAGGCGTTGGGACCTTGTTCCTACAGGAGTAACCAAATGGAGTGAACATAGTGGCAACGGCCGGGAGGTGGGCAGCAGTTCCTCAGAGCTTATTAGCCTACGGCAGGTGGATGGCGGGAAGTTAAAGTTCAGAATTCAAAAGTGGAGTCACAAGTTTGAAAGCAAGTATTTTTCTTAATTAAAAATGCCTCGGCATTATTTGTCTTAGGGAATTGGCAAAGGCGGTAGGTGGGGAGTAAAGATTACGTGGTAGGCGTCGAGGTTATCTTCCAGTCAGTAGAGAGGCTGGACCAGGCGTGAGCAGGCGGCGTCGGGGCGTCCTCGGCATACTGGGGCGTCGTCCCTCTCATACTCCTACCAATCATTTCTTTGTGATTGCCTTTAGGAATTCAAGGATGGGACGTGGAGGTGAGCATCGAGCACCTCGTGGTCCAAGGGCTTGAAGCGGTAGATGAGGTTAGCGACCATTCTGGCAGAGGCAGCTCATCTGTCGGCAGAGAGGTGAACTGGGCGGAGGAACGGTGGTCCTCATCGCCCTGCGGAAAGGGGCGGAACCTCGCCTGGGCGCTCGTCTCGCTCGGGCCGCTTCAGTGCCGTCTAGCTGCAGGCTCTCCTATTGGGCATCCTGGCAACAGGCTGGGGCCGGTGAAAGCCCTCGCGCATCTCGGCAAGCTTTGCCTCATGTGCCTGGAATCTCGCCGCTCGCAGCCTGCATGTCTTGCACGAGGTTCTCGTGGTCCTCGGAGGGCCTCTGTGCGTGCGGCAACCTTGGAGCGGCCCTCTCCTCGTACATCCTCTTGGCGCCGCTGGCGGCATTGATGGCCCTCCTCACATCAGAGCCACATGTCCAGTGGAATGCCTGAAAAAGTGAGCCAGGTTAGTGCCGAACAGCAGAATAACACCGACAATGAGAAGGAAAATGAACAGGCGGAGTCTTCCAGAGGCCTGCAAGACGGGAGGCTCCCAGCCTGCCTCCGAAAAGCCTTCTCGGCGGATTCGCCCATCTCAGACAAATCCATCCTGCGAACCCACGATCATATGGTTCAACCTGGGACCGTCTTCGAAGGACATGCGAGTGGCAGCTCCCAGGCACCCCTTCGTCCTGGCAGCGAGGACTGCCCTTGAGGATCGTGAGCCGCACCGCTTGGGGGTGGTACGGTGTCGAGTCCACCTGATAGGCCGCTTCACCGGATGCCTTGAGGTGGCCGCCTCGGCACCTGTCCCGGGCTTGGTACGGCTCGATCACCGGCACACGTCTCGCCCCGGGTCGGATCCTAGCAGCTGCCTCAGCCGTTCGGCAAGTGGCTGCTCCTCCGAGTCTGCCTCGGCAGACCCTGGCAGATGCCTCCTGGTTCCGTCTCTGTCTTTTGCCCTTTGCAATCACCCCAAGGTGTCGCTTGGATGTCTGGGACAGCTTCTTGACCTCGGCCTTCTTCCTCTCCCTCTTAGTCCTACACGAGACGGAACGGTGAGGTGGAGCCGAAGGATTTTAAACAAAGAAAAACCACAACGGCGAAGTGGACTTACTCTCGGAGGGTTGACTAGGCGCGCTGACGAGGTTTTCGGTATGAAGAGGAAACTGAGGGTATTCCCCTGTCTACGGACGGGAGTTTCAGCCTCACCCTATCAACTCGCTGAAGCTCCGCGGGTCCGTTGGTTGCTTCAGTTTTCCCTGCAAAGAACGGAACGGGATAAGTCCATTTTAACAAACGGCTACTGGGTCGCCTGACCGACGGTATGGTAGCAACCTAAGGACAACCTGGAAAGTGGTGGGAATGTGGAAGTGAACGGGAACTCCGAACGGCGATTCCAATCGCCGGAAGAAGCACCCGCCGATTCCTCCAGGACTTCTAGAGGTCGGCACTGTCTCAGAAGTGGCCCCTTTGGAAAGCCTTAGACAGGTCCGGCTGAACCCAACCACCATGATCGGTACTCTTGGACTGGTAATCCTCTACAGGTGGGAGACTGCTCGTACAGAAGGCCTCTCCCTCATCGGCAATCCGAACGCCGTCACTACCCCATCAGGAACGGCCTGAGAGTTCCCGAATTGACCTCCAGGAGCATGCCCCGACTGGGCCAGGGTCCGTGAACTGGAGGCTGCAACGGGTAGTCTGACGCCTCCTGAAGGACGCCAGTGAAGAATGCAACCTCGCCGTCCTTATGGTTGCTCAGGATTGGTAGGTCCTGGGATCCTCATCCCTCCAGAGACTGAAATCATGTACTCCGCCCCTGATCTTCGCGACTCCGGTAGGTAACGTTGCCTGGGCAGTAGTCCACGTCGAAAGAGCTGCTCCTTGCCCCAGGGTGGAACCCTTGGTTACCACTCACTATTGTTACCCCTGGAGGGAGGCTGGCTCGGAAGTCACTCCACGACAGAAGTGGAGGCTCCGGACCGGTGGCTAGAAGTGCCCTCGGCATCGAGCATCCCCTACATGAGGCTCAAGATGGAACCAATCCGACTGCCCGAACGTCGGTCTCACGACCGACAACGGGCAGTGGCTCGTCATAAGCCCTTTACCGATCCGGTGGGTGGGCGCGACCCTATACCTCTCACCGACCACTTCCACTTCTAGCCGGCTATCACTATCGGTAGCCTCCCCTATCCTGAGACTCATTCTCGAACGGCGTTGGGCTCACTCTCAAATCCCCTAACTCGATCGAGACATCTACAAAAAAACAACGGAAGGAAACTAAGGGTCTATACAATGAGCTATCCTACCGATGCCCACGCTCTACCTATGGCAACTAGACTACCCGAACCACCCACTTGCATAAAGTTCTAGTCTAGTTCGAACCAAGGAGGACGTACGCACCACAAAAGGGAAAAGGAAAGGTTCCTGAACGGTACCTGATGAAAACTGAGGTGTGAAGACAAAAGTCGCTTGCCTTCGAATGATCTCACCGGGAAATCGCCTATGTGCCGTTTGGGCTCGCCGGAATCGCCTATGTCCCGTTAGCTCTCGTCAGAATCGGCCTGGGCAAGCTTCCGCCTCACTCACAAATGCAAAATGAGTTCGTCTCGAGACCCTCCTATTTATATGGCGAAAGACACAAACGGTACGCCTCAGAAAACCAAAGGCGCATTGATGCGCCGCGCTGATTTGACGCACCACGTGTCGTGCGTTGAATGGAACCTCGGCAGAGGGCTGCAGTCGGCAGAGACGAAACGTCATCCTGTCCCATCGTTCCATCTCCCCAGTGTTTGCATCGCGAAGGGACAATTAAATTCGCAAGTCGACATCAACGGCAAGCCTCTCACGAAACCTCTCACGAAACCCTCTGGAGTCCGCCATGATCTCCAGGACGGTAAGCAATGAAATGGTGACTCTTCGGCTTCTAAGCGCTTAATACGGAAGGGATCGTCTTGGAAGCAAGGAGCGAGCGCTCTCCAGCCAAATTACCGAACGTAGGCAACCCTGGTCTCCGAAGAACAAACAAGTCCCGACCGATAAATCGCTCGAGAACTTGGGGGACTCCCGTTTACACCCAAAATCAACAGCCAATGAGAGCAAGACACGTGGAGAGAATGGGGCTTTGTGAGGAGCCTTCCGCACCTGGCTATCCACTCGTCTGCATTAGGGCAACGCCTCTCCTGGGACACGTGGCACTCTCCCAGTGCGACTTCACAGTCCCACATCGACATTATCAACAAATGCATACCTCCCAAGGCCTATAAAAGGAGGCCAGCTGATCCCAATATGGAGGTCATTAGAACTACGGCATACAAGCCTATTGATCTGTTCTAGTTAAACTTTCTATTCCCTAACTTACTTAAACATCGGGGAGCCTACGGCCGGTACACCGGTACCCTAGGTCTTACCGAGCGCTCCTCATTTTGGGGTCACGCTGCTCCTCCGAAGCCTCTTGGATTCCCGAAGGCATAAATCACTAAGTTGACCTTTAAGTCAGGAAACCACTTTTGGCGTAGCACCATCCATAACGACTTTTACCAAACAGAAACAGAGGAAAATAAAAAGTAAAAACAGAAACAGAGGAAAATAAAAGGCAAACAGAAGAAATGAAAATGGCATCCATGTTCTGATGTCCATGTGTGGTCTCAATCACCCTCTCGTTTCAGAATTCAGATTAATGTTATTATCAATTGAAATACTATCGTTTTCAAAGTCTTCATTGAAGCTGGCTTGGTTGGTGGTGGTACGGTGGTACCACATGGAATGGAAGAGAGAGAGAGAGAGAGAGAGAGAAGGACAAAATGTCACATGACATAAAAACAATGAAAAAAAAGAATGAACAATAATAATATACACAGCTTCTCTAATTGTAAGAAACTGTCTGTGTGTACCAAGAAAATGGTACGTTGAAGATACAAACTAGAAATCAGGTGGTGCCAAATATAGTTCTTGGTTCCAAAGCTCAGAGTCACAGGTGCTGCCAAAACAAAACTGAAACAAGTAGTGAGGAAAAGGAAACATCATAGACAAAGGCGTCAAATACATGATCCAACATAGAAAGGTGGAGAACACAAAGACAAGGGAGAGGAGAGGACTATTTCATTTTGTTGACTGCAATGTAATCCCTAATTCATTACCATTACCAACGAAATACATATTCATATTCAATTCCTGCATGTTTCGAATAGGAGAGGATCCAATCTAAGTTCTTTTAAGTAAAGCCAAATGGTGCTCATGGGAAGTACCAAATAGATAGCCATGCCAATGCCATTGGTTTCTGCATCAGATTCAATATAAACAGCATGCTATTCACAGCCTCAGATGACTACAGAACAGAAACTAGAGGGAAAATGCAGGGACAATCCAACAACTTGTTAAAAAAAACAACAGATTATAACTATTGAAGCCAAAAAAAACTACACATGTTTATCCTGAAGTGATATGAATGAAGAGTCAACTTACGCAGCACAGAAACCACAAAGTGGGCCCATTTCTATAACTAAATGATATTTCTAAGGCCATCTCTAACCATGTTGAGGCTAAACTAAATTTTACTTATAAAAAATAACTATTTATGTATTGCCTAGGCTCCAACCGTTTTTTCCTCCAATTATGCAGACTCACTGCTCATTGTAGCTTTATTAAATTGTTTAAGAATGATTAACCCTAATTTAACCAATTTGAAAACCCCAATTATATAAAGAGAATCTAAATATCATGTAACATAATATGACATACATAAAACCTATCAACCATCAAATAATAGACAGATGTAGACTTTGCTATAAAGCAATGGAAAACCTGGTATGGGATGAATCCGCAACCGAAAGTTAATGGGAATTAGTTTGGGCTTGTCCAGTTTTATGGGGCCCATTTTTTGCCATGGTAATTTTTCCCCATGGGTGTTGTTTTTGGAGCCTAGGTCCTATTTTGTCAGGGGATAAGAGGAAGAGGTTGTAACTGGGCCGGACTGGGCTAGCCTGACTCAAATTTAATGGGCTTAAGCTGGGCCAAGTTGACCTTTAAAAAAGAGAGAAAAATAATAGATCGGGTCGGGCTGGGATTTTTCAGATAATTAAAAGCTTAGGCCCGTCCCATGAGCTTAGGCCTGTGCAAACCTGTTAAGTTGAGCCGTGCCAAATAGGCCTTTTAAAAAAAAAATTCTTTTTATTTATTTATGTATTTCTATGTTTATCACCCTTTTATTGAATTGTAGACTTTGTCGCCATTCTCACTGGACAATTTATTCCTATTCAAATACCAATACAATATATCAGAAACAAACAAACCCATTCATCTCAGCAATTTCTTGAATATCCTAATATTATAAGATAATCACAATAGTTGCTAAGACGAGAAAATGGCTGTTGAGATGAGATGCTGATACTGAGAGGAGAGGAGAGAGAGAGAGGGGCAGGGGCAATGTTGTGATTCTCAAACACGCGTGGGTTCACGCGTGCAAACGTGAAAAAAAAAGTATGGATAGACAAAAGTACCCTTGTTTCTTTTTTCTTGTCAATATTTGCGAATTGGCCCCAGGGTGGTTTGTCGTATCAGAAAATAATTGCCTATTGAGGACAATATTTGATTTAAATTGAAGTTTTAGAAGGTGTCTCACGTGCTCTACTAACAGTAACAGACGCTTGTTCCTTTCCTTCTGATTATCATCTCTTTCCCACTTCCTTGGTTGGTTCTTCTTCTTCTGATGGTTGCTTGGCATGTTTTGAACCCTGGTCTGGTGGGGAGCTTATCATATTTCTAGATTTGCAAAACAAAAAGAAGAATTCCAGTTAAGTCTGATCAGTGAAAGCAGCACCATTAATAGAAATCTGAATGTATATCTAGTTGTAGTTCTGTAGGGCTTGAATTGCAGTACTTTCTTTTGAGTATCTGCTGTTTGTTTGTTTATATAAGAAACTCAGTTGTTGTGTGAGATCTTGTATATTAATGTCTGAAGCTATAACTCCACTGACAAAGATATCACATTTGAAACTCAACCTTGATGAAATACGGGGAAATATCAAACACTGTGCATGCAGATGCAGTCATATGTATTCATCAATTCAAAGTTCCTCTACGACTTGATGCTAAACGGTAATTAAAAGGGTAAGCAAATGTGCAAATTTTAATGCAAGAAAGAACCATACATCGATGAAAACTTGACAGACAAAACAAAATTGAAGTAAAAACTAAAGATCCACCATCTCAACTCTAAGTGGTGTAAACTAAAATAATAATTAATTAAGCACAAAACCATATTAGGATACCATAAAGGAATTGTAATTCTCATTTACTCAAAGAATAGTTTGTACAAGCTTTATATTAAATTACAATGATGAGCTGTCAAATACAGCTGTATAAGATTAGTTACAGATGGCTAACTAACTAACAAATGAGTTACTGCCTTTAGTTTCCACATGAGTGATTAGTGAGTCGTTTACTTGCCGTACTTGCATAACTAACAAAAAAGTGATGCTTGACTCAGACCGTTGTTAGTTAGTTTGTTGCATAGATTAAGCCACCAATCCCCTGCATAATTAATAATAAATAAATAAGATTAAGCACATACTTCTAATAACTAGTTAGGTAAATAACGTCTTCCGGATCAATCTATGCTAAAAAAAGCCCCTCTCTCTCTCTCTGTTGAAAAACTAGGGCCCTGTTTACAAAGCTGAACAGTCGTCCTAGAAAGAAACGTTGTCTTTCTTACTTTGGCAAGAACCACTTTTACTCAATAAACTTGTCTCGAGCTGAACAAGAGTACGTACCTGGGAGCAATAGCACAAAGATTTTTCTTGATTTCTCCCACCCCCATTTATCATGCATACATTGATGATGGATCCCCTCTTCTATAAATATAAATGTTTTTGAAAAGCATGCAAAAGTTTCAAAGCAGTCAAACACAACAAATACACTTAGCTATACAGCTTACCTTACACACAAATTAATACAAGAGATTGAAAGAGAAGAGAATGACTAGCGCAGGAGTTGCTGGGATGATGTTTCAGTGTGCATTTGAAGGAAGCCTGTCAATGCAGGACACTGAAATTGAGCGAAGGCCATACCATAAGAACTGCACTTGTGCTCTGCACAAGTTTAAGGGGGGTGCTTACTCCAACGCTTGTCAAAGGAACATTTCCTTCCCAAAGAAACATTCGTGGAGTGATGGTTCCTTGTGCATGCAGGCATCATCAACTTCCAAATTCTCCTCCCCTCTTGTCGGCAACATGTCCATGTCCACTTCCACATCTACAGGAAACAGAGAAAGTGTGAATGGGGAATTCATAATTCGGCCTTGTCACATAGACGGTAGATATGAAGACACCTTTCAGAGGCTAGCTTTGATTATACAATGATGATTACGGGTGAGTTAAAAGAGATTAAAAGGTTAATTAGGAAGTGAGAAGCAATTTTAATTGTGAATAGTTTCTCATGATCTTATTCTTGTCCTTAATTAGTACTTTGATTTTGATTTTGAGGAAAATATTGTGGGTTAGTTTGTTATTTTCTTCTTCCTTCTTAAATTCTACAGAGTACATATTCTTGCTGTAATAATTAAACGTTATTGTCATCTTTCTTCAATACAACTGAAACTGCATACAAGAGACTTATTCAAGTACTTCAGAGTCTGACTGTTTGAGTTCATAATTGCATCGCAGAGCTACAAGTCATTAGTATTTGAGCCAAGCAAAATGGTTCTGTTTTGTTCTGTTCTGTTTTTTTTTTCATTTGAAAGTTGCAAAGATCAAATCTCTAAAATAGGGTAACAGCAAAAAAAGCAAAGAAAGTTCTTAGCCAATTGAAATACATGTATGTATTGGGAAAAATGCAGGCGGGAGTTATTTGAAGTCTCTAGAGTTCTATACACAAATGTAGTAAAAAACAAGAAGAGGAAAACTAGTTCCCTTTTATTTTCTTTCCTTCAAAAACAAGAAGAGATAGAAACAAGAGAAGACATCAATGAAGAAACAGAGGTAAGTGAAGGTGAAAAGTAAATAAAATTCAAACAACTTTTCAAATAATTTTTCATTTTCTTTCACAGCTTTCTCTCGGAAAAGTCTTCACGTCTCATTCGTAACATTTTACTTGCATCTTCTGATTACAGACTAAAAAAGAAAAAAGCCAAAAAGAATTCAGAGTAGGATAAAATTCTGTCCGTTCTTAATATGGAAGGGAGACATAAAGCCAAGAATGAGCAGTCAAACAGGTAAAATGGGCAAGTATCCTTGGACGCACCAAATGCATTTTAATTAGTACTCTCTCTGGAGTGTAAATGTGCTGCTAAAACGGACAGAAAGGCAATGTGGAAATGAAATCCCATTTGTCTCTGTCACAAAACTAAGTGAGAAAACGATGCTCACTTTTATAATCTGCATTTTCCAATTTCAGTAATTCTTCTGCTACAAAGCAGCTCACAGCAATAAAAGATGAAATTGCAAGATTATGCATGTCAGAATTACACAATCTAGAAGGAATGCCTACAAATTATGCAGTCATATGTACATGACAATACTCCTTTGCAATTTCATTTTAACATCTGCTGTATGTTTAAATAATAATAATCCGTTGGATCTTGTATGAAGCTATAACCAATGCAAAGCTCCTCTGGGACTTGATGCTAAATAATGAAATTAAGGGTATGCAAATATACAATGGAAAGAACAATAAACTGTAGTAAAAACCAAAGATTCATCGTCTCAACTCTAAGTGGTTGAATCGAATATAATAATATTGAAAGAGCACAAAACTATGTTAGTTAGGTTTCCACACAGTGATTTGTAGGTCCCTTGTTTTGCATAACGAAAAATGAGGCTTGACTCAGACCTATGTTAGTTATTTGCATGGTGTTAACCGCCAAGCATATGCATGCCATAATAATAATAAAATGAGCAGCCTTTCTAACTAGTTAGCTAAATAACGTCTGCTGCGGATTAATCTATGCTAACAGCCTGAAACTTAACTAACTAATACTTAATTAGATACCGAAGCCAAGCCGATAACCAAAAAGCCAAGTCGAGCACTTCTTTCTCTCTCTCTCTCTCTCTCTTCTCTCTCTCTCTGTGTAAAACACTAGGGGCCTGTCCTGTTCACAAAGCAGAACTGCCCTAGAAGAAAACGCTTGCCTTGCTCTGCTTTCCACTTTGGCAAGAATCCCATTACTAATTAAGCTTGTCTCCAGTGGGAGCAATAGCACAAAGAGACTTTCTTGATTTCCCCCTCACATAATTTATCATACATTAATCCCCTCTTCTATATAAATGCTTTAGAAAGCATGCAAAAGTTTCAACACACTCAAACACAACACACATTTGCCATACAAAACACACTTAGCTACACTTGCTCACAGCCAGCATTAACATAAAATACTTTAGAGACTCAGAGAAGACAAAAGAAAAGAGAATGACTAGCGCAGGAGTTGCTGGGATGATGTTTCAGTGTGTCTTTGAAGGAAGCCTGTCAATGAGGGACACTGAAATTGAGCGAAGGCCTTACCATAAGAACTGCAGTTGTGCTCTGCACAAGTCCAAGGGGGGTGCTTGCTCCAATGCTTGTCAAAGGAACATTTCCTTTCCCAAGAAACATTCATGGAGTGATGGTTCCTTGTGCATGCAGGCAGCAGCTTCTTCCAAATTCTCTTCTCCTCTCGTAGACGACATGTCCATGTCCACTTCTACATCCACAGGAAACAGAGGAAGTGTGAATGAGGTTCATAAGTCTGCCTTGTCACATAGACAATAGACAGAGGTTTTCAGATGATATCTTAATCATACGACTATGATTACGGGTGAGTTAGAAGAGAATAAAAGGTTAATTAGGAAGTGAGAAGCAATTTTAATTGTGAATAGCTTCTCATGATCTTATTATTGTCCTTAATTAGTACTCCAGCACTAGTACTCAAAGACCAAATTGGTTTTGAAGAAATTGGTGCTTGTGGGTTAGTTTATTATTTCTTCTACCTTCATCATCCATGTAAATTCTACTGTAATTAAACTTTGTCCCATTTTTCTCTTTAATACCACTGAAACTGCATACATGCAAACAGACATTCAAGTACCAAAGAGTCTGACAGTCTACATTCCACAATTTATACCTGGCTCTGGAAGTCATTTATTTTCTTCCCTTTTGGTAGATAGCTTAGAAGTCATTAGTATTTTCAGCCAAGGAAACTTTGTTTTGTTGTTCCTTCTTAAAAACAATCTAGCTTTCCTATCGTTCTGAAAAAAATTTCTACGAAGATTATCGTTTATTAGTTTTCCGTAGGGCAGCAACAGAAAAGGCATAGAATTTCTTTGGCAGTTCAACTACATATGTGAATAGACCAAATGCAGGCATGAGCCATTAATTCTCTAGGCCATTGATAATGCTATGCAAATAGAGGCAAAACTAGAAGAAGAAAAAGAGTTTCCTTTTCTTTTCTGCAAGAATTGCTACCTAGGCTATGCTACAAAGAAGATCAATGGTGGTACTGTACTGACGAAAGATACCACTTTCTCTCTCTCAGAGGCATAGATACCATCAAATGGAGAAGGTAGATTCTTCTGATCACTTCGACAAAGTTTTTATTTTAGTCTTATGTTTTCTATCTCTAACTAAAGGAGAGAGAGAGAGAGAGAGAGAGAGAGAGAAACGAGAGTTAGAGAGAAGATGTCAATGAATAAAACAGAGGTAAGAGAAGATGAAAAGTAAATAGAATAAAAACAAAAGATTTCTTTTATTTTTATTTTTTATTCTCATTTTGTGTACTATTTCACATCTTTCTCTCGGAAAAGTCTTCAACGGGGGCGTAGAAAATGCCACCATCTCTCACATTGTGAATATAGGACCCTCGACCATTGTGAGCTTCGACAGAAAAAGAAGTCATATGCTCTGTTTTTCTTCTTGGATGCCGGAAAAAAGACCTTGAAGGGTGTATCACTTGTGTCTGTGCGGAAACAGATTAGCAGAGCTTTTTGGACAATACCAAATGGTCCAAACAAAGATATCATGCCATTTATAAACTCCTTAATCGCTTAGCCAAAATGAGAGTGATCAAGACAAGTGAAAAGCCACATCTGGGTGGGATGAAAATTGAAAAATAAAAAATTATCATGGTCAACCATAAAGCAACCGATCAGTGAACAACTAACTGTGCAAAAATACAAGATACACAACAGCTCTCCAGCGTTCAGAAATATAAGTTGTCTTTTCTGCAAGTTATATGTGCTAGGGGTAGAAAATGCCAACGTTTAATCAATTTTCTAACCAATTCAAAGTTCCTAAACTGTTAGACAACCATTAGTCCCAAAAGTTAGGACGCGCAAATTCACGTGCACCATACAAACTAATAATAAGAAAATGGGGAATAGCAACTGAACTTAGGACTACTTGCAAAGTATATGATACCATTTCAAAAGCTTAAGGTGTTGGACAAATAATGTATATCAAACTTGCAGCAAGAAAATATGCAATGCAAGAACAAATGATGAAAACTTGAAAAACAAAATTGGAGTAAAAACTAAAGATCCAACATCTCAACTCTAACTGGAGCAAACTAATATAATAATGAAATCACAAAATCATATTACGTTTCGACGTGAGTTGCATTAGATTAGTGGGGACGTCGTTTACTTGCATAACGAAAAAATGATGCTTGACTCATACATTTGTTAATTAATTAGCTGCATAGTTTTAGCCGTCGTCAAGCATGTATAATTAATAATCAAATGACTCTGAGCAGCCTTTTTATAACTAATTAGGTAAATAACGTCTTGCGGATCAATCTATGCTTAAAAGCCTCAAACCCCACTAATACTCAAGGCCAAGCCATGAAACAAAAAGCCAAGTCTATGACATATGTGTGCGCAAAAACTAAGGTCCTGTTCACAAAGTTTAACTACCCTAGAAAGAAACGTTCGTCTTAGTCTCCTTACTTTGGCAAGAATCCCATGCTAAACTTGTCTCGAGTTCACCATGAGTACGTGGGAACAATAATAGCACAACTATTTTTCTTGATTTCCCACACACCATTTTTCATAACTTGTATATAAATGCTTTAGAAAGCATGCAAAAGTTTCAACACACTCAAACACAACACAAAATTTCCATACACAAACACACTTAGCTACACTTGCTCACAGCCAGCCTTAACATAAAATACCTAAGAGACTCATAGAAGAGAAAAGAAAAGAGAATGACTAGCGCAGGAGTTGCTGGGATGATGTTTCAGTGCGTGTTTGAAGGAAGCCTGTCAACGCGGGACACCGAAATTGAGCGAAGGCCTTACCATAAGAACTGCAGTTGTGCTCTGCACAAGTCCAAGGGGGGTGCTTGCTCCAATGCTTGTCAAAGGAACATTTCCTTTCCCAAGAAACATTCATGGAGTGATGGTTCCTTGTGCATGCAGGCAACAGCTTCTTCCAAATTCTCTTCTCCTCTCATAGACAACATCTCCCCCTCCAGTTCCACATCCACAGGAAACAGAGGAAGTGTCAATGGTGTTCAAAATCCGGCCTCATCACATAGACAATAGACAGACACCTTTCAGAGTCTAGCTTGATACGATGATTACAGGTGAGTTAGAAGAAATTAAAAAGATTAATTAGGAAATGAGAATCAATTTTAATTGTTAGTTTCTCATGCACTAGTTACTCAAGATCAAATTGATTTTGAGGAATTATTTCTTCCACCACAGTCCATGTAAAATTCTACTGAGTACATATTCCTCCTGTAATTGAACATTGTCCCATTTCTCTCAGATTTGAATACAATTGTCTGAAACTGAAACATGCCCTTCTCTTCCCCATTCTACACTCTACTATTTCTTTACATAACATTCTAGATTCTATACAATCTTCAAATATACAATTAATGTATGTTGTGAACATCGTTTCAGCTCTAGAACAGTACAAGTCAACAGCAATTTTTAGCCAAGCAAAATTGTTTTGTTTTGGTTTCCATTTTAACTATTTTTTTTCTAGTGTCCCTTGTGTTGCAAGTTGCAACAAAGTTGCCAAGATCAAATTCATCATTAGTTAGCGTGCATAGATACCATCAAACGAAGAAGATAGAATCTCCTGATCACTTCGATAAAGTTTTTCTTGTTGTTTCATGTTTTCTAACTAAAACAGACGTAAGAGAAGATGTCAATAAAAAATTAAAAAAAACAGAGGTAAGAGAAGAAATATTAAATTATTTTCATTTTCATTTAAAAAATATTTTGTACATTCTTTCACATCTTTCCCTCGAAAAAGTCTTCAATGGGGGCGGAGACAATGCAACTATCTCTTACATTGTGAGTTTCACATTGTTTTCGCAGTATTTTTACAGCTTTGATCCCCTTTCCTTTCTCACTTCTTTTTTCAATCAAAATAATAAAAATTAAAATGTCATATGCTCTATTTTTCTTCTTCTAGGATACCAGGAAAAAAAAATCTTTTGTTTCAGATTATGTCACTTGTGTCTGTATACCGTTTGCAAGGACAACATGTCTCTATAAAAGAAGACATTTTCTGATTACCAAAAAATAAAGACAGTAGAATGAAATTCTATTTGCTCTTAGTATGGAAATGAGACAAAAGGCTAAGGCAGATTACCTCTAAAAAAGAATGAAATTGATCAGTCAAACAGGACAAGTATCCTTGGACACACCAAATACAATTCAATTTGTGCAGAATGTTGCTTAAACGCACAGAAAGGCAATGTGGGAAAATGAGAAAATGATGCTCACTTTTATAATATGCATTCCCAACAGCACTTCCTTCCTCCCAATTTAAATTTTCTTCTGCAACAATAAACAATGAAATTGCAAGATCATATCAGAATATGTGGCTACTCAGTTGGATATTGTATCAAACTATAAGTTCTAGCTAGACAAAGATATCAATTCAAAAGTCAGCCTTAGTGGCAACTGGGGAAATCTCAGTTGCACGTACGAAACTATATGTACTAGGAGTACCAAATGCCAAAGCTGGATTTAATTCTCTAACTAATTCACTGCTTCAACTATTAGAAAACCACTTGCCCCGATAACTTAAAATGCCAAGACGTGCAAATCCATCATCCATGCGGAGAGACACATGCGAAGAGAGAGACAAACATATAGGTGCAGCTCCACCGTGCACCTTAGAAACCAACAAAGAGGTGAGAAACTTGGAAAGCAAATATGCAAAGCAAGAACATTGGATGAAAACTTGACAAACCAACTTACAGTAAAAAGTAAAGATTCATCATCTCACCTCTAACTGGAGAAAACTAATATAATAATGAAAGCACAAAATCATGTAAGTTTGCAAGTCAGTGATTGGTAGGACAATAACTTGTATAACGAAAAGTGATGCTTGACCCAGACATATGTATGTTAGTTGCATAGTGTTAACCGCCAAGATTTCCTTATAATAAAAGGAGCAGCCTTTCTAACTAGTTAGGTAAATAACGTCTCTGCGGATCAATCTAAGCTAACAATAAACCGCACCAATAGTATACTTATTTTAGATACCAAAGCCGAGCCGCAAAACAAAAAGCCAAGTCGAGCATTTCATTTTTCTCTGTATGTCTCATTCTGTGGGAAAATTAGAGCCCTGTTCACAAAGATGAACTTTCCCTTGAAGAAAACGCTTGTCTTGCTCTTCTTTCCACTTTGGCAAGAATCCCATTACTAATTAAACTTGTCTCGAGTTCAACAAGGGTACGTCAAGGCAATAGCACAAAGATACTTTCTTGATTTCCCCCACGCCTAATTTATCATACATTACTCCCCTTTTCTATATAAATGCTTTAGAACGCATGCAAAAGTTTCAATACACTCAAACACACCACACAATTGCCATACACAGCACACTTAGCTACACTTGCGCACAGCCAGCCATAACATAAAATAGTTAAGAGATTCAGAGAAGAGAAAAGAACAGAATGACTAGCGCAGGAGTTGCCGGGATGATGGTTCAGTGTGTTTTTGAAGGAAGCCTGTCAATGAGAGACACCGAAATTGAGCGAAGGCCTTGCCACAAGAACTGCAGTTGTGCTCTGCACAAGTCCCAGGGGGTGCTTGCTCCAATGCTTGTCAAAGGAACATTTCCTTTCCCAAGAAACAGTCATGGAGTGATGGTTCCTTGTGCATGCAGGCAGCAGCTTCTTCCAAATTCTCTTCTCCTCTAGTCGGCGACAAGTCCACGTCCAGTTCCACATCCACAGGAAACAGAGGAAGTGTGAATGGTGTTCAAAATCCGGCCTTGTCACATGGACAATAGAAAGAGACCTTTCAAAGGCTAGCTATGATTATACGATGATTACGGGTGAGTTAGAAGAAACTAATTAGGAAATGAGAAACAATTTTAATTGTTAAGTTTCTCACGATTTTATTCTTGTCCTTTAATTAGTACTACTACTCCAGCATTAGTACTCAAGATCAAATTGATTTCGAGGAAATATTGGTGCTTGTGGGTTAGTTTATGAATTTCCTCTTCCTTCTTCCTCCATGTAAATTCTACAGTACATATTTTCTTCAATACAACTGAAACTGCTACGTTACATACACCAGACTTATTCAAGCATTAATTTCATTGCACAAAATTTCTAAGATGAAGACCATTGTTAATTAGTCTTACATTGGGTAACAACAAAAAGAGCATAGCATTTCCTAGGCAATGATCAACTGCATGTATGTATGGACAAAATGCAGGCATTAGTCATTTGAACTTTCTAGATTCTATATAAAGAATAGAGGCAAAACAAGGAGAAGAAACAGATTCTCCTTTCTTTTCTTTTCTTTTCCCATATATTTTTAGTTTATGCACAATAATTGCTAACAACTCTACAAAGATGATCGACGGTGGCAATTGATGCTCTAGCATTCTGATGAAAGGTACCTCTCTCTCTCTCTTAGATACCATCAAGAGGAGAAAGTAGTTTCTCTTGATCACTTCGATGAAGTTTTTATTTTTATTTTATGTTTCCTAACTAAAGGAGAGAGGGAGAAGAGAGATAGAAACGAGAGTTTTGAGAAGATTTCAATTATACAAGCCTCCTTTCCAGTTATGTAATTCTCTCAACGCAACTAGTGCAAGACCTTTGTGGGAGCAAATATTTCGTCTCCAATCACAGCACGCCACGTGGAAAAGAAGATTATCCCTTAAATGAATTAATTAAACAAATTTATTTGTCTAATTAATTAATAGGGATAATATCTTAATTATAAGATATTAACTTCATTTAATAAGATAATATCATTAATTTGGATATTATCCTAATAAGGGGATAATATATTAATTATAGGATATTATCATATAATTAATGAGATAATATCATTAATTTAGATATTATCCTAATAGAGGGATATAATCAAGTCCAACTCAATAATTTCGGTAAAGAATAAACTCCTCATAATAAGAGTTTTTTCTCTCTGAAACCCTAGCCCCAAGGCTCCTATAAATAGATGATTTTTTAATTACTTGGATTAGTAGTTATGTTTTGAGTTATTATTTACATAGTGAATATTAATGGAAAAAAAATATAGAAAAATTGAATTACTATTTATTAAGTAATATAATTCACGAAGTTAATGAAAGTATTTGATACTAATTACTTACTAAAGAAATAATAATTAAAATAGAATTACTAATTTAACTAATTAGATAAGGCATGATATTATTTAATTACTAAAAATACATTTTTTTTAAGATTAATTAACCTAAACTTACTAAGTTTATATTCATTTTTTTTTAAACCATCTCTCCCGACGAAATTTCGTCGGCATAAGTAACTTTCGTCGGGACAAGTCTATGCCGACAAAAATTTGTCGGGAGAGATGTTTTGTTTTTATTTTTGTTTTTAATTGTGAAAATATAAAATTAGTTTCTTTACTTTTGTTTTTTGGCCAACTTCTTTAGTTTAATATATGTCATTAAGTAATATCTTAGCCCTTTTCATTTCGGAATGTATTATTTGATTTTTTTTCTTAAAAAAAGTATAGCCGTGCGGCTATACTAATTTTGACACGTGGCCCCTGATCCCAAGGAAGGTCATGTTTTATTTTCTTTTTTGTTAAAATAGTATAGCCGAACGGACTATACTCTGTGTTATGGGTGTTTCTTTCAAAATAGTGTAGCCGTGCGGCGGTACTCAAAATTATAATATTTTAAAGTTTAGCCCTTTTAAGTAGCATAATACGGGATCTCTCTTTTTTAATTACTTGGATTAGTAGTTATGTTTTGAGTTATTATTTACTTAGTGAATATTAATGGAAAAAAAATATAGAAAAATTGAATTACTATTTATTAAGTAATATAATTCACGAAGTTAATGAAACTATTTGATACTAATTACTTACTAAAGAAATAATAATTAAAATAGAATTACTAATTTAACTAATTAGATAAGGCATGATATTATTTAATTACTAAAAATACATTTTTTAAAGATTAATTAACCTAAACTTACTAAGTTTATATTCATTTTTTTAAAACATCTCTCCGACGAAATTTCGTCGGCATAAGTAACTTTCGTCGGGAGATGTCTAATCGGACAAATTTTTGTCAGCATATACTTGTCCCGACGAAATTTCGTCGGAGAGATGTTTCGTTCTTATTTTTGTTTTTAATTGTGAAAATATAAAATTAGTTTCTTTACTTTTGTTTTTTGGCCAACTTCTTTAGTTTAATATATGTCATTAAGTAATATTTTAGCTTTTTTCATTTCGGTATGTATTATTTGATTTTTTTTTCTTAAAAATAGTATAGCCGTGCGGCTATACTAATTTTGACACGTGGTGGTGCCTTTTGTTTTTAATTGTGAAAATATAAAATTAGTTTCTTTACCTTTGTTTTTTGGCCAACTTCTTTAGTTTAATATATGTCATTAAGTAATATTTTAGCTTTTTTCATTTCGGTATGTATTATTTGATTTTTTTTTCTTAAAAATAGTATAGCCGTGCGGCTATACTAATTTTGACACGTGGTGGTGCCTTTTGTTTTTAATTGTGAAAATATAAAATTAGTTTCTTTAGTTTTGTTTTTTGGCCAACTTCTTTAGTTTAATATATGTCATTAAGTAATATTTTAGCTTTTTTCATTTCGGTATGTATTATTTGATTTTTTTTTCTTAAAAATAGTACAGCCGTGCGGCTATACTAATTTTGACACCTGGTGGTGCCTAATCCCATGGAGGGTCATCCTTATATTTATACATACTTGGTTTTTTATTTTCTTTTTTGTTAAAATAGTATAGCCGCCCGGCTATACTCTCTGTTAGTACAGCCGTGCGGCTGTACTCAAAATTATAATATTTTAAAGTTTAGCCCCTTTAAGTAGCTTAATACGGGATCTATCTTTTTTAATTACTTGGATTAGTAGTTATGTTTTGAGTTATTAATTAATTAGTGAATATTAATGGAAAAAAAAATATAGAAAAATTGAATTACTATTTATTAAGTAATATAATTCACGAAGTTAATGACAGTATTTGATACTAATTACTTACTAAAGAAATAATAATTAAAATAGAATTACTAATTTAACTAATTAGATAAGGCATGATATTATTTAACTACTAAAAATACATTTTTTAAAGATTAATTAACCTAAACTTACTAACTTTATATTCATTTTTTAAAAAAATCTCTCACGAAATTTCGTCGGCATAAGTAACTTTCGTCGGGAGATTCTAATCCGACAAAATTTTGTCGGCATAGACTTGTCCCGACGAAATTTCGTCGTTTCGTCGGAGAGAGATGTTTTGTTTTTATTTTTGTTTTTAATTGTGAAAATATAAAATTAGTTTCTTTACTTTTGTGTTTTGGCCAACTTCTTTAGTTTAATATATGTCATTAAGTAATATCTTAGCCTTTTTCATTTCGGTATGTATTATTTGATTTTTTTTCTTAAAAATAGTATAGCCGTGCGGCTATACTATTTTTGACACGTGGTACCTAATCCCATGGAGGGTCATCCTTATATTTATACATACTTGGTTTTTTATTTTCTTTTTTGTTAAAATAGTATAGCCGTGCGGCTATACTCTGTGTTATTGGTGTTTTTTCCAAAATAGTATAGCCGTGCGGCGGTACTCAAAATTATAATAATTTAAAGTTTAGCCCTTTTAGGTAGCATAATACGGGATCTCTCTTTTTTAATTACTTGGATTAGTAGTTATGTTTTGAGTTATTAATTACTTAGTGAATATTAATGGAAAAAAAAATATAGAAAAATTGAATTATTATTTATTAAGTAATATAATTCACGAAATTAATGAAAGTATTTGATACTAATTACTTACTAAAGAAATAATAATTAAAATAGAATTACTAATTTAACTAATTAGATAAGGCATGATATTATTTAATTACTACAAATACATTTTTTAAAGATTAATTAACCTAAACTTACTAAGTTTATATTCATTTTTTAAAAACATCTCTCCAGACGAAAATTCGTCGGCATAAGTAACTTTCGTCGGGAGATGTCTAATCCGACAAATATTTGTCGGCATATACTTGTCCCGACGAAATTTCGTCGGGAGAGATGTTTTGTTCTTATTTTTATTTTAAATTGTGAAAATATAAAATTAGTTTCTTTACTTTTGTTTTTTGGCCAACTTCTTTAGTTTAATATATGTCATTAAGTAATATCTTAGCCTTTTTCATTTCGGTATGTATTATTTGATTTTTTTTGTTAAAAATAGTATCGCCATGCGGCTATACTAATTTTGACACGTGGTGCCTAATCCCATGGAGGGTCATCCTTATATTTATACATACTTGGTTTTTTATTTTCTTTTTTGTTAAAATTGTATCGCCGCCCGACTACACTCTCTGTTATTTTTGTTTCTTCAAAAATAGTACAACCGTGCGGCTGTACTCAAAATTATAATATTTTAAAGTTTAGCCCTTTTAAGTAGCATAATACGGGATCTCTCTTTTTTAATTACTTGGATTAGTAGTTATGTTTTGAGTTATTATTTACTTATTGAATATTAATGGAAAAAATATATAGAAAAATTGAATTACTATTTATTAAGTAATATAATTCATGAAGTTAATGAAAGTATTTGATACTAATTACTTACTAAAGAAATAATAATTAAAATAGAATTACTAATTTAACTAATTAGATAAGGAATGATATTATTTAATTACTAAAAATACATTTTTTAAAGATTAATTAACCTAAAAATACTAAGTTTATATTCAATTTTTTTTAAAACATCTCCCCCGACTAAATTTCGGCGGCATAAGTAACTTTAGTCGGGAGATGTCTAATCCGACAAATTTTTGTCTGCATACACTTGTCCCGACGATATTTCGTCGGGAGAGATGTTTTGTTTTTATTTTATTTTTTAATTGTGAAAATATAAAATTAGTTTCTTTACTTTTGTTTTTTGGCCAACTTCTTTAGTTTAATATATGTCATTAAATAATATCTTAGCCCTTTTCATTTTGGTATGTATTATTTGATTTTTTTCTTAAAAATAGTATCGCCGTGCGGCTATACTAATTTTGACACGTGGCACCTAATCCCAAGGAGGGTCATCCTTATATTTATACATACTTGGTTTTTTATTTTCTTTTTTGTTAAAATAGCGCTATACTCTGTGTTATTGGTGTTTCTTCCAAAATAGTATAGCCGTGCGGCTGTACCCAAAATTATAATATTTTAAAGTTTAGCCCTTTTAAGTAGCATAATATGGATCTCTCTTTTTTAATTACTTGGATTAGTAGTTATGTTTTGAGTTATTATTTACTTAGTGAATATTAATGGAAAAAAAATATAGAAAAACTAAATTACTATTTATTAAGTAATATAATTCACGAAGTTAATGAAAGTATTTGATACTAATTACTTACTAAAGAAATAATAATTAAAATATAATTAATAATTTAACTAATTAGATAAGGCATGATATTATTTAATTACTAAAAATACATTTTTTAAAGATTAATTAACCTAAACATACTAAGTTTATATTCATTTTTAAAAAAAAATCTCCCCGACGAAATTTCGTCGGCATAAGTAACTTTCTTCGGGAGAGATGTTTTGTTTTTAATTGTGAAAATATAAAATTAGTTTCTTTACTCTTTTTTTTTGGCCAACTTCTTTAGTTTAATATATGTCATTAAGTAATATCTTAGCCTTTTTCATTTTGGTATGTATTATTTGATTTTTTTTCTTAAAAATAGTATAGCCGTGCGGCTATACTAATTTTGACACGTGGCGCCTAATCCCAAGGAGGGTCATCCTTATATTTATACATACTTGGTTTTTTATATTCTTTTTTAGTAAAGGGCAAAACCGTCATTTTACTGTTGCTAAGGTACAGTCTATGAACAGTGAATTCGTGAACTCAGTTTTAGTATATATATAATTTTAAAAAAACAGATGTAAGAGAAGATGAAAAGGAAATAGAACCAAAACTAAATATTTTTTTATTTTAAGTGTGAGACTCATTACAATACTGCCACCTCTTGCACAAGTTGGGTGAACGTGAAACCCACAAACACTATGGTACTCCTGCGAAATGTCATATGCCATGCTTTTCTTCTAGGATACCAGAAACAATCTTATTATGTTTTAGATTATGTCACTTCACTTGTGTCTGCAAAACAGATTAACATTTGCCTAAGTTGTATCTCCAATGAGGTTATAGCTACTACACAAAGATATCAAATTGAAAAGTCAACCTTAATGGAAAATATAGGTGCAATCTGTTGCTTCATGTATAGTTATATGTGCTAGTAGTACAAAACGCAAAAGTTTAATCTAAATTCTTTAACTAATTCAAAGTTCTTAGTATTAGACAAGCACTGCCTCCAAATAGTGTATGGCCAGAAAGAGACAAACATATAAGTGCAGCCCCATACGTCATTGCAAACCAACAAAAAAGTGGAGAACATGGGTAGAACTTAGGATCACTTGCAAAGAATCTTTTGATACCATGTTAGACAATCAGTGATCCCACAAGTTTAATGTGTTGTGTAATAGATCAACACTGTATGTCAAACTTGAAACATAAAAGTTTATGCTAAATTGATGAAAAGGGTAAGCAGATATGCAATGCGAGAGCAATTGATGGAAACTTCACAAACAAAATTGGAGTAAAAAGTAAAGATCCATCATCTCAACTCTGAGTGGTTGAATAACCGCCAATCATGCTTAACAATAAAATAAACAGAGCTTCTAATAACTAGTTAGGTAAGTAACGTCTTGCGGATCAATCTATGCTAACAACCTGAAACCCCACCAAATTAATACTTGGATACCAAAGCCAAGCCACAAAAGAAAAGGCCAAGTCGACCACTTCTCCTTTTTGTCTCTCTTTCTACCTTGTTTTAGTCTCCTCCCTACTTTGGCAAGAATCCCATGCTAAACTTGTTCCAGTTCAACAAGGGTACGTGGGAGCAATAGCACAAAGATATTTTCTTGATTTCCCCCACACCTAATTTATCATACATTAATCCCCTCTTCTATATAAATGCTTTAGAAAGCATGCACAAGTTTCAACACACTCAAACACAACACACTTAGCTACACATCCCACACTGCTGCTCGAAGCCTTCTACGCAAATTAATACAAGAGATTCAAGAGAACAGAGAAGAAAAGAGAATGACTACAGCAGGAGTTTCTGGGATGATGTTTCAGAGTGTGTTTGAAGGAAGCCTATCAATGCAGGACATGGAAGTTGAGCAAAGGCCATACCATAAAAACTGCTGCACTTGTGCGCTTCACAAATCCAAGGGGGGTGTTTGCTCCAATGCTTGTCCTCAAAAAGGGAACATTTCCTTTCCAAAGAAACTGTCATGGACCGACGTTTCCCTGTGCATGCAGGCAGCATCCACTTCCACATGCACTGGAAAGGGTTCATAGTTCGGCCTTGTCACATAGACGATAGATAGACACCCTTCAGAGACTAGCTTCATTCGATGATTACGGGTGAGTTCGAAGAAATTAATTAGGAAGTGAGAAGCAATTTTAATTGTTAAAGTTTCTCATGATCTTATTGTTGTCCATAATTAGTACTACTCCAGCACTAGTACTCAACATCAAATTGATGTTGAGCAAATATTGGTGCTTGTGGGTTAGTTTCTTCTTCTTCTTCTTTCATCCAAATGTAAATGCTGCAGAGTTTATATTCCTCCTGTAATTAAGCATTGTCACATTTCTCTCTTTAATACAATGCAACTCAAACTGCATACATACAACAGACTGTCGAGTTCACATGTTCGTCTCTTCCTGATTCTACAGTCTACTCTGTTAACATTCTTTCTGCACTGGCAGTCTATGCCTCTACAACCTCTACAACATTATTAGCATTTGAATCAAGCAACTTTTGTTTTGTTTTGTTCTTTTAAAAAATTCTAGCTTTCATTGTATTTCACACAGATTTCAAGATGAAGATCATTGTTAATTAGATTTACATAGGGCAACAACAAATAAAGCATGGCATTGCTTAGGCAATTCAACTACACGCATGTATCATGTCTGGACAAAATGCAGGCATGAGTTATTTAAAATTTTGAGCGATTTATAATTCTATATAAAATATAGTCAAAACAAGGAGAAGAAAGCAGTTTCCTTTCCTTTTCTTTCTTTCAAATATTTTTAGTTTAAAGGACAAGAATTTCTAACTACGATACAAAGAAGATCGATGGTGGCAATTGATGTTGTAGCATTCTGATACAAGGTACCTCTCTCTCTCTCTCTCATGCGTAGAGACAATCCACTGGAGAGTGTTCGATGAAGTTTTTATCTATGTTTTATGCTTTCTAATTAAAAGGAGAGACAGAGACAGAGACAGAGGTAAAAACAATGTTTATAAAATTAAAAAATTAAAAACAGGGGAGAGAGAATATGAAATATAACTAGAACTAAAACTAAACAAGACAAAAAATTATTTAAAAGCAAATTTGTGAGTGTAGGACCTACAAGTAATTGTTATACATTGTATCTGTAAGTGGTGGGCTACTCCTATTCCTGTCTAGAAGTTCTTCCAATGCAGTTCTACTGAGGCCATCTCTCACCAAACCAGTTAACTATATAGCAAGGCAGATTGATAAACCAGAATGCACAGAGAGTGAAAAGTAAATAAGCCAGTGAATCACGAATGAAATCGTACAAGGATCTACTACTGGATAGCATCACTAAGTAGGTGGGTTTGAGCTTTGTGCAGATATTTAACATTTTGGATTTACCTGCATGAAACACTCAGTAAGCCAAACATACCATTGACATCCTTTCACATATCACAAAATGCAATGTCAAAAATTCTTTCACAAATGCAAATGGCATACCATCTCTGTTGCCTGTCTCGTTAGGTCAATAGATCTTTGATTTTTGGCCAATACCAAACGCAGAGCAGGCCATGGATTTTTACAAACCAGTATTAAGACAACTTAATTACTGCTTACTCAAAAGAGAGTGAAGATAAGTGAAAGCCTTCAGTAGGTGTGGTGGTCAACCATAAAGCAACTGAGAGGACAACCTAAATCTGTGCAAAATACAAGATACATGACAGCCCTGCTTGCTTCATATGCCAACTAAATGCATAATTTAGTATATTCCAACCTTGAGTTGAATTTTCAGACAGGTTCAAAGTTTTTACCTTAATTCAGATAAGTGAGAATTATAACTGAAATTTCTGAGAGGTGCACTTACTGATCTCAAAGTACCGAGGCACGAAAATATTCAATTTCATTGTACAAAGCAACATAACATTTGGCGTCTCGAAAACAAATATCATATCATAACATTGATTCTCAGAATAAACAGAAGCTGCTTGCTCACGAGCTCATAAAACTACAAGGTTATTACTACTAATCAGAATTCTGGTACGGCCTTGCTGCTACCAAAGCATGACCCTGTATTTCTCTGTGTTTTTTCTTTTCTCATTTTTAACCCCCAAAAAAACAGTACAATTTATTTTAAAAAAACCATTAGAAATGTCCTGAAGAGACAAGAGGGGCCTTCTACTCAACAGCATGATTCTTCTTGTGAAAAAGCCGAAGTTATACTCCATTTTCTATGTTCTCCTAAAATGAGCAGTGGGGTCTTCCACTCAAATTAAGTAACAGAATGATCTTCACCAAAAACAAGAGAGAGAGAGAGAGAGAGAGAGAGAGAGGACACTACTAAAACCAAAATGATGTTGCATAGAAACAGTCACAATATAATTGGTAACAAGATTAGTTAAAAGACGTTATTACGGATAATACTATGCTAAAACTCCACAATTACAACGACTGCTAAAGCCAATCTATTTGTCTTGACTCTCTTAACTTAAGTCCCTACATTGAGAAGCTGAATTTCTCAAACACGATTGGCTTCTTGCCTAACTACCTTGACAAGACCACATGAAGACAAAGCCAAAAAGAACAATGTTTTTTTTTTGCAAGAACCACCACCATAGCAAACTTCTCTTGAGTTCAACGTGCCTACAGTAAACCTCTCTTGAGTTCAACGGGACCATCCTTGTTCTATACAAATATGTAACAAAAGCACTTCCAAAAAAAGTAAATGTAAAAAACAGCAAGCAGATTTTTAAAAAAAGTAAATCACACATATGCTCGCTTGCACTTGCACATAAAGCTTAGGAAAGAAGAGAAGTAGGAGGGAGGAATGGCCACCAGAATAGCTGCGGTGAAAAATAATAATCCCAATACCTGATTATACATAAAGTCTCAGTGAAAAAAAAGCATCTCATCATAATTTCTTCTTTTGAGAATGGAACGGGGCAAAATTCACCTTCATTTCCTTTTGACGACACCCCTCTGCCATACAAAGATATCCAGGTCATCCTACTGGCACAAGGAGTTTCAGTTTAAACAAAGGAATGATTCAAATCAAATAAGTTACAAAGATTTGTTTCTGGTGAAGCAAACAAGGGGTACGTAGTTAACTTAATTCACAACTTCGTACATAGAATGAGTTTCAAAGCCCAACCAAGACCAAGCAACGTTCTACTTTGATTTCTAAGTTGAACGCAATCTGTCTCTTTCCTCAAAGGACTGAATCACATAGAAGGTTTCAGAAGAGAAAAATATAAATAAAACTAACAACATAAGCATAAAAACCCTATCAAACAAGTTAAAAACGTTAACAGTCTCCAAAATCCAACAGTAGCTTCAATACCATGCCAAACAGACAAAATCCAAGTCGAGGAACCCTTACGTGCCAGTTGCTGTAGTTCCTAGAACTTGATGTGAAATATGCAGTGCAAGGACTATCGATGGAAACTTGACAAACAAGAGATCCACCATCTCAACACTAAATGGTGCAATTTAATATAATAATGAAAGCACACAACCGTATTAGAATTCCCCGTGAGTGATTAGTGGGTCGTTTACTTGTATAACGAAAAGTGATGCTTGACTCAGACCTTTTGTTAGTTTGTTGCATAGATTTAGCCACCAACCCTGCACAATAATATAATAAAATGAGCAGCCTTTCTGACTTGTTAGGTAAATAACGCCTCTGTGTATCAATCTATGCTAAGCCAAGCCAACAATAAATCCGACCAATACTTATTAGATACCAAAGCCGAGCCGCAAAAGATAAAGCCAAGTCGAGTTCAAAGCTGAACTGCCCTAGAAAAAACTCTTGTCTTGCTCTTTTTCCACTTTGGCAAGAATACCATACTAAACTACATGGGAACAATAATAGCACAAACATTTTTCTTGATTTCCCCCACACCCCATTTATCATAACTTGTATATAAATGTTTTAGAAAGCATGCAAAAGTTTCAACATACAGCCATACACAAACACTTGGCTACTCTTTGCTCACAGCCAGCCTTAACATAAAATAGTTAAGAGATTCAGAGAAGAGAAAAGAATAGAATGACTAGCGCAGGAGTTGCTGGGATGATGTTTCAGTGTGTGTTTGAAGGAAGCCTCTCATTGCGGGACTCTGAAATTGAGCGAAGGCCTTACCATAAGAACTGCAGTTGCGCTCTGCACAGGTCCGAGGGGGGTGTTTGTGTTGTGATTTGAGAACAAACTCAACTCACCCTCCCCTATTGATCTTGTTGTTGATGGACTTTGTGACAAACACAATTATGGATGAATCACACACACTACACTTGAGAAACTAACCAAACACAAAATGACACAAGAATTTATAGAGGTTCAGCAATTGCCTACATCCTCTTGGTGATCCCCTTGAGAAATTCACTAATGAAAGAATAAGTTACAACTTTGGTTTACAAAGAAACCCCCTTAGAACTCTATTCTCTCCCCAAGCTTTCTTTTCTCTCTCACCCCTTGCTCAACACTTTGATACACTAGAAAACTCTTAAGCCATGATTTACTTCTTGCATGCTAAACCCCTTTATATAGCCAAATATGCAAGAGTGTGAATGCAACCTCACACTATTCAAATGTTGGCTACCAAACTTAACCATGGATGGCTACCAAACATTCCACCATTTTGTGCCACCAAACAAGTCACCTATTTTTGACAAAGATGACAAGCCAATATTTACTCACATGGGCAACTCCAAAATTCTTCTAGAAATGAGTCAACCATGTCATGCAATTTAGGTAGAAATCCATAGCACACAAAAGAGGACTTTTTATCCTTAGGTGAGCCAATTTTTCCAACAATCTCCACCTTGGCGAGCCTAAAACTCCATGTGGAAATCATTGCTTTTCAGGACATCTGTTATGTCTTGAGAATCGTCCTGATAACTCCCAGGAACTCCAACTCAATCTTTAGCATGGAACAAGATTGAGCAAGCTCAAACAATGTTTGAACTTTGCTGCTGTGACTGGCTTTGTTAGACAATCCGAAGCATTTTCAGTTGTATGAACCTTCTTTATCATGACGTCTCCATCGTTCACCCAATCTCTTATCCGGTGGTATCGCACATCAATGTGTTTGGACCTCCCATGAAACGCTTGATTCTTCACTAAGTATATAGCACTTTGACTGTCACTTTGTATCACCACCAAGTCTTGAGCTATCCTGAATTCCTTTGCCAATCTCTTCAGCCATACTGCTTCTTTAGAAGCTTCCGTGAGCGCCATATACTCCGCCTCTGTAGTAGACAAAGCACTAACCGATTGTAGCACCGCTCTCCAACTAATCGGTCCTCCACCACAAATGAAGACATATCCTGTGGTGGATCTCCTCTTGTCTAGATCTCCTGCATAATCAGAGTCCACATACCCCGACACACATGCATTTCCTTGTTGTCTTTCAAACAATATCCCAATCCTCTTGGTGCCCTTCAAGTACCTTAGAATCCACTTTGCTGCTGTCCAATGTTGTTTCCCTGGATTCGCCATGTATCTTGACACCACACTTACGGCTTGGGCTAAGTCGGGGCGTGTGCACACCATTGCATACATGAGACACCCTATCAAGCTTGCATATGGAACTTTGCTCATTTCTTCCTTCTCTTCATCCGTAAAAGGACATTCCTGCGCACTTAACTTAAAATGCTCCGCCAAAGGAGTAGACACAGGCTTGCAATCCATCATATTGAATTTTTCAAGTACTTTGGAAATGTACTTACTTTGTGACAACCATAGCTTGCCTGAATTTCTGTTTCTCCTTATCTCCATTCCTAGGATCTTTTGTGCAGGGCCAAGATCCTTCATGTCAAACTCCCTTCCAAGCAATGTCTTCAATTCCTGGATTTTTGACATATCTTTACATGCAATTAGCATGTCATCAACATAAAGAAGCAAAAAAATGATATTACCATCCTTGAATGCATGAGTGTAGACACAGCAATCTGATTCACATCTTCTATACCCAATCTTCATCATGAAAGAATCGAAGCACTTGTTCCACTGTCTTGGAGATTGCTTCAGCCCGTATAAAGACTTTTTCAACCTGCAAACCAGATTTTCCTTACTTGCTTCAATGAACCCTTGAGGTTGGCTCATGTAGATGTCCTCCTCCAAGTCCCCATGGAGGAAAGCAGTCTTCACATCCATTTGTTCCACCTCCATGTCCTTTTGAGCTACTATGGAGAGTAGTAGCCTTATAGAAGTATGTTTCACCACCGGAGAGAATATTTCATCATAATCAACTCCCTCCTTTTGCAAGTATCCTTTGGCCACCAACCGAGCTTTGAATATGGTGGCTCCCTTCTCATGCATTTCTTCTTTCTTCCTAAACACCCATTTGCAGCCAATAACCTTGCGACCTTCGGGTTTAGGAACTAACTCCCAAACTGAGTTTTGGTGTAGAGATTCCATCTCTTGCATCATAGCTTCCATCCAACTTTCTCGTTCCTTGCTCTCAACAGCCTCTTGGAACGTGGTTGGTTCTTCTTCACTAGCATTTAAGGCATAGTGAACTGCGTCATTGTCCCATCCAAACCTTTGAGGTGGTTTGATGGTTCTCCTGGGCCTGGACCGAGCTATAGATGATGGCTCCACCAGTTCTTGAGCCTCTTCTTCTTGAGTTTGTTGTTGTTGTTGCCCAACATCTTCCTCCTCAATGTCAGACTCCACCTCCTCATGAACGTCTTCAGTTGGCTGTTCTTGTGAAGTTTTCCTGGACACCTTCTTGAGCGGAACTTTAATGGTTGTTTCTTTCTCAACAACATCCTCCTTTGCATATGAATTCTTGACTTTGTTCATAGGCATGGTCTTCTCATCAAACACAACATCTCTGCTGAGTATCTTCTTTTGGTTCACTGGATCCCATAGCTTGTAGCCCTTCACACCACTTTCAAAGCCGATGAAAATGCATTCAAGAGACTTTGGCTTCAACTTGGATCTTTCATCACTAGGAATAAGTGCATATGCACTGCATCCAAATACCTTAAGATTAGTATAATCAATTGACTTATTAGACCATACCTCCTCTGCACATTTGAACTCAAGATTTCTTGACGCGATCGGTTAACCAAATAGGTAGCGTGGTTAACTGACTCCGCCCAAAATGATTCGGGCAATCCTGCATGAATCCTCATACATCTCTCACGCTCCATGAGAGTTCTATTCATCCTCTCTGCAGCTCCATTTTGTTGGGGCGTCTTCTTCACGGTAAAGTGCCTCTTAATGCCTTCGTTTCTGCAAAACTCAAGGAACTTGTTGTCTTTATATTCACCACCATTGTCACTCCTTAGAATCTTGATCTTTCTTCCGGTTAGGTTCTCAACTTCTGCCTTCCACTCTTTGAATTTGGTGAAGACCTCAGATTTCTCCTTCATGAAGTAGACCCAAACCTTCCTGGAAAAATCATCCAAGAAAGTCACGAAATAGCGAGCTCCACCCATTGATTTAACCGGTGATGGCCCTCATACATCCGTGTGAATATAATCTAGCACACCTGTGCTTTCTGCCTCTTTATCTCGCTGCTTGAAAGCTACTTTTGATTGTTTTCCCATGGTACAGAATTTGCAGAACTCCAGCTTGCAGCTTTGAACACCTTTTAATAACTTTCTGTTGTGTAGTTCCTGCATGCCCCTCTCACTCATGTGCCCTAGCCTCAAATGCCAAAGCTGAGTTTCATCCTCCGAGTCCTTGCTTGTGGATACAGCTGCTCCACCTGTAATTGTTGTACCACACAATCTATATAGACAATTAGGTTGAACTTCTCCCTTCATAATCACAAGTGAACCTTTTGAGATTATGAGTTTCCCTCCATTAGCTTTAATTGAATAACCATTCTTATCAAGAGTTCCAAGGGAAATGAGATTCTTACGCAACTTTGGAATGTGTCTTACCATTCCAAGCGTCCTAACAGCCCCATCATGCATCTTCACCTTGATTGTACCGGTGCCTTTGACTTTACAAATTGAGTCATCCCCCATCATAACTTCACCACCTTTTTCTTTCTCATATGTGTCAAACCACTCCTTGTTTGAGCACATATGGTATGAGCACCCGGAATCCAAAATCCAATCGGAAGAGGAACACCTTGAAGAATTAGCAAATGCATTAGTTTTAACATTGCCATTAACACATAAAAGCTCACCATGACTTTCTGTGACTTCCTCAGCTGTGTTTGCTGCATTCTTCCCTTTGTTCTTCTTCTCCTTCCATATGGGGCAATTCTTTTTCCAGTGCTCCTTTGACCCACACTCGAAACAACCTTCTTTTGCCTTGGATTTTGACCTTCCTCTGCTGCCTTTCTTGCCTTCACGCCTCTTTGAACGGCCCCTCTCTTCAGTCTTAGCAACTAGACCTTCACCTTGAGGGTTTTCTCCTGAACGTTGGGCCATCCTGTGGTGCGTCATGATGTCTTGCACCACCGGCTCAAAATCCAGAGTGACCTTCCCGAACATAAGAGTAGTTCGAAAGTGTTTATAGGATGGAGGTAAGGATGTCAACAACATAAGAGCTTTATCCTCCGTACTATAATTAACTTCCATTCTCTGCAAGTCAGCAACACATCTATTGAAACTACTTAAATGTTCCATTAGATTACCTCCCTCCTCCATCTTAAGATTTAGGAGTTCTTCCTTTAGGAAGAGTTTGTTGGACAACGACTTCCCTGCAAACATCTCTTCGAGCTTCTCCCATGTTTGCTTCGCTGTATCCTTCAACACGTTGATGAGCACCTCATCGGAGAGGTAGTTTTCGATGGCTCCTCTGGCTAACTCGTCAAGTACACCCCACTCATCATCTGTCATACCTGTTGGCTTCTTTTCCTTGCCCACCAACACAACATGGAGATGTTGTTGTGTAAGGGCTGACTTCATCCTCCTTTGCCAAAGCGTGAAGTTCTCCTTCCCTGTGAAGGGCTTTAACTCCACCTTCATGTTGACAGATTGTGGCAGCCTCTGCAGCATAGAGCTACTTTCACCTTCAGCTTCCTTGTCACCTGCCATCTTCAACACTCTAGCAACTTGCTGCTCCAACGCAGCTCTGATACCACTTGTTGTGATTTGAGAACAAACTCAACTCACCCTCCCCTATTGATCTTGTTGTTGATGGACTTTGTGACAAACACAATTATGGATGAATCACACACAATACACTTGAGAAACTAACCAAACACAAAATGACACAAGAATTTATAGAGGTTCAGCAATTGCCTACATCCTCTTGGTGATCCCCTTGAGAAATTCACTAATGAAAGAATAAGTTACAACTTTGGTTTACAAAGAAACCCCCTTAGAACTCTATTCTCTCCCCAAGCTTTCTTTTCTCTCTCACCCCTTGCTCAACACTTTGATACACTAGAAAACTCTTAAGCCATGATTTACTTCTTGCATGCTAAACCCCTTTATATAGCCAAATATGCAAGAGTGTGAATGCAACCTCACACTATTCAAATGTTGGCTACCAAACTTAACCATGGATGGCAACCAAACATTCCACCATTTTGTGCCACCAAACAAGTCACCTATTTTTGACAAAGATGACAAGCCAATATTTACTCACATGGGCAACTCCAAAATTCTTCTAGAAATGAGTCAACCATGTCATGCAATTTAGGTAGAAATCCATAGCACACAAAAGAGGACTTTGTATCCTTAGGTGAGCCAATTTTTCCAACAGTTTGCTCCAATGCTTGTCAAAGGAACATTTCCTTTCCCAAGAAACAGTCATGGAGTGACGGTTCCTTGTGCATGCAGGCACCAGCTTCTTCCAAATTCTCTTCTCCTCTAGTAGACGACATGTCCACGTCCACAGGAAACAGAGGAAGTGTGAATGGGATTCATAATTCTGCCTTATCACATAGACAATAGACAGAGGTCTCGATTATGCAGTGATTACCGGTGAGTTAGAAGAAATTGAAAGGTTAGTTAGGAAGTGAGAAGCAATTTTAATTGTGAAGTTTCTCATGAACTTATTCTTGCTCCAGCACTAGTACTCAGACATCAAATTGATTCTGATGAAATATTGGTGCTTTGTGGGGATAGTTTCTTGATTTCTTCTACCTTCATCCAAGTGTAAATTCTACCGAGTACATATTCCTCATGTAATTAAACATTATTGTCACCTTTCTTCTATACAACTGAAAATACCAGTTAAAATAGCAGCCCATAAGTGAAACGCTGTGTTTCACTAACCCTATATCTTCACCTTTTTTTGGACGAACCCTAACCTCACTTATCTCTCCTCTCTCCGCCTCCATCACCTCCCATCTCTCTCTACCTCCATCGTCTCTCATCTATCTCTGCCTCCATCATCTCCTCTTGCGCGCCCTTGAAATAAGGTGAGCCCAGCAGCAGCTACAAAGAGAAAGAAGAAAAATTCAAAGATACCTTTGACGAGTAGAGAGAGAAGCCGTCGCCGCCAGCTGGTTGGGTCGAGAAGAGAGAGAAGCAACCACCCGATCTGCCCAGGCCGCCTAGGCGGGCGCCCAAGCGCCGCCTAACTCCCTGGCGCCTACCCCTAACGTTTAGGGTGAACTCGCGGCGGTGTTCTCCCGCCTACAGCCTGGAGGAGCGCCTAGGAGCCGCCAGGCGGCCGCCTAGCGCCTAGGTCAATTTTTCAGAGTTTCTTCTTATTTTTTTGTGGTGAGGGGTGAAGAGATAAGAAAAAATTGTAAAAAGGGCATGAAAGATGAAAAAAAATTAATAAAATAAAAACAAAAAATTATTTTTAATTTTACTCAACAATCATTTGATATTAATTTGTCCTTACCAGCCCTTAAATGTGATATGAATCATCGGATTTTTGACTGGCATTGGCCTAATGCATGAAAGCACTTGTGATAATAAGAGTAGAACGGAATTGTTTCTGTTCTTAATATGGAGGAGACATAAAGCCAAGGCAGAACCAAGATGGTGGGTGTTGAGTTTTCTGCATATTTTTAACATAAAGCCAACTCACACAATTGCAAGAGCAACAACACCCTATGTATGAGCCCTAATCATCCAATAGTGTGTTATATTGAATCTAGAAAGAATGGCTTCAAAGGAAAAACACATCAGTTGGGCAGACTTAGAGTAAAAAGGGAGTGAAGTGAAGACAAGTGAAAGAGAATGGAGCGTCAAGCTAACAACACCCTTCTTGACATGGAGTCTCTCATCTTGCATTGCATGAGAGAAAAAATTATAGACACAGAGCACATAGATGCAATGCAGCCACACCATGCACCTTGCAAATCAATAATGAGGTGAAAGTGGAGATTGGGAGTTTTGAACCCTAACTAACAATATCACCAACCTAAATCTGTAGAAAATACAAGATACATATACATGACAGTCCTGCTTTATATGCGAACTATGTATAATTTTAAAGTATAAAATTCCAACTTTAAAATAAGTTTTAACTACTTACATTACTTCAGATACAGATCTAAGTACATACATGAGAACTATAATTGGGGCTTGTGAGAAGTTCACTTTCAGATCTAAGTACGTACAAAACAAGACAGTTGCATTTGACCAAGAAGCTTTGTTAAGAGTACATTTGGATACGCCCAAATTAACCAAGAAGTTTTTTAAGAGTTCATTTGGATAGGGGCAGCAAGTTGAACGGGGAAACAGAAGCCTGAAACTGAAAGGTTCCTTTTGTGAAAAGCGAAAGGACAAATTTTAATTCCCATGGTCAGCAAGTCAGTGATTCTGATAGGGTGGTGATCATCTTCGCTGTTAATGATCTCGCTCTATTTTAGAAGCGACCCATGTACAGTAAAGGAGACGCTTCTATTGAAATTCAAAGACGTTTAGAAGTTCTCTAATGTGGAACCATTTTTTCGGTTTTCCCAAATTTTTTATAGAATTAGTATAGCCGCGCGGCTGTAACATTTTTTAAAACAATAAAAATGAGTCTAGCCGATCGGCTATACTATTTATATATAAAAAGAACCCGCCACGTGTCAAAATAGGCATAGCCGGGCGGCTATACTATTTTGTAATCATTAATAAAACCGAGTAAGGCCGATCGGCTATACTATTTATATATATATAAAAAAACCGGCGTAGCGATTAGGCGTCTACGTGTCAAAATAAGTATAGCCGTGCTATTTTTAAAAAAACAAAAAACACAAGTATAGCCGCTCGGCTATACGATTTTTATATATATATATATAAAAAGAGAACCTCCTAGCAATAGGCGCCACGTGTCGGAATTAGTATAGCCCGGCTATACTATTTTTAGAATCATTAATAAAACCGAGTATAGCCGAACGGCTATACTATTTTAAAAAAGTCAAAAACAGGGTATAGCCGGTCGGCTACACTATTTATGAAAAAAGGGACCCGAAATCGAGAAGAATGAACGATTTCTTCTAAATTTTTGCCTTTTAATGTCACAACTTCTGCATTAATATAATGTGATGCTTTCTTGTAGAAAGTTGCTGCTAGCTGTTTGTGGCTTGCATCAAAACTGGAGGAATGCCCTAAAAAAGCCAGGCAGGTTATCATTGTTTTCCACAGGATGGAATGTAGGAGGGAGATCCTACCCATTACCCATTGAGCCTTTGGATCCATATTCAAAGGTTAGAGCTCATATAATCCACATCATACTAAAGTCATTGCCTTCCATTATCATGATTTTGAGCCAAAAGCATGCTATGGTTTATCTCTGTCTTCTTTCTTTCCAGAAATGTTCGGACTTGAAGATGGAGTTGAGTAAAGCAGAAAGACATATTTTAAAGGAGATGGGTTTCATTTGTCATGTTGAGCATCCTCATAAGTTTCTATGTTGAATGCACAATATTTCTGCAGGGGGCATTTGGAGATATCAAGACATCAGTCGTCCCGAGGTATGCTTATTCAAGAATAGTTCATATGCTTCTTTTTGTTTCTTCAAATTGTGTGGATGTTCAGTTTAAACCCCGTCATCTGACACTTACCCTTATTTTAAAGATCGCGACTGTCACAATTGCTCCTATTCTTCACGGGAAAAGGATCGCCATAGACATCATTCTTACGCTTAAATTGATCATCAAGTTCAAGACATCTCTCTTTTTCTCCTAAACTTCAACGGAACTGAAAATACTTTGGGGTTTGTATGTTGACAGAAAATGTAAAAGTGAGCAACATTGAGACTAGTTAAGGATAAGCATGACTCTTTTAACACGTGAGGTGTTTTTATATAAACTTGTCTGTGTAGGAAATGCTAACAATATAGGAAAGAAGTCCTAATTACAATAGGACCCGCCTAGGGAGTCACGTGTCAAAATAGGTATAGCCGAGTGGCTATACTTTTTTTAGAAACATTAACAAAACCCGAGTATAGCCGTTGTACTTTTTCACAAAAAAACCCGAGTATAGCCGCCCGGCTATACTATTTATATATGAAAAAAGACCCTCCTAGCGAATAGGCACCGCGTGTTGAAATAAGTATAGCCGAGACTAGTTATGTAAAAGCGAGCAATATTGAGACTAATTATGGATAAGCATGACTCTTTTAACATGTGAGGTATTTTTAATAATTGTAGAAACTTGTTTGTGTAGGAAATGCTAACAATACAGGAAAGAAGTCCTAATTACAATAGGAACTATACAAAAAGGAAAGTAAATACAACTTCGAATATAAAAATGGAAACTAAAATTACCTGCTCACAGAGGGAAACATCTCTATATAAAGTCCCACAACTCAATTGGTTAATCCCATAACTTGCGAAGCTTTCTTTTTGAGATTCTTGAAACATCAAATCAATCGCTCAGTTTTCGTTGTTAAGTCTTGTGCATTCAATCTCTCACTCATGGAGAAATCAAAATCATCCCTTCATGCTCACGCTAACGGAGGTCTCACCACTGTTCTTTCTATTGATGGAGGTGGAATAAGAGGGATTATTCCAGGAGTTATGCTTGCATTCCTAGAGTCTACGCTTCAGGTAAAAAATCAAAACTAAAACTCTATTATGAGCAATTTATAATATCAAATTTTGTTCACCAAACAATATTTCTTTCATTAAAATATGAGCCCGATCTGCATTTTGTCACCAACTGCTCCAAAATTTTATCATACCACATTACCACTGCATGCATGCCGCTATGTACATATATATTGCGTTATTTTGCAGTTAATTTATTAGTGGTCACTTTTATCGAATGTGCACGTATAGCAGTAAAGTCTACATTGATAAGATCCTTAGTTTTGTTAATGTCTCTGCCGACATGTTCATCATCACCCAGTAACTTTCAAACATTTCGGCTCCATTGCATTGCCTCGGGGCGCATTGGTGCAGAAATCCTAGCTTATAGATGGTTGCTTAACTTTAAGTACAGGGAAGATAAATAATGGCGATCAAATTCCACCATGTATAGTGCCACAATGACATCCTACACCAAATATTATCTGAAAACCTACTGTAATAATGTGGTAAGATCGATCTTATAAGTTGTGGTGACGTTTTGTAACACAACATATGACATTCATATGTTATGGAGTGTGTAGTGTAGATAAATAAATACGCATATTATAATATGAGTGTAAACTAGTCATGTCATTGCGTAGTGCTATACCTAATTATCATGTTTATTTCATTACTCACAATTTGATATTAGTGTGTTTGTCATACTCTTTTTTTTTCTGTAATCTAATACGACTAATTTTTGCTTTACTTGTTTGCTATATGCAGAAGATAGATGGTGATCATGTAAGGCTTGTAGATTATCTTGATTGGGTTGTAGGGACGAGCACAGGTGGCCTTATGGCGTCCATGCTTGCTACCCCAAATAAAAATAACCGTCCCTTATATGATGCTAAAGATATTGTCCCATTTTATCGCCAACACTGCCCTAAGATCTTCCCTCAACCCAGGTACGTATAGTTAATTGTTGACAGAGAGTCTTGTATTGCGTACCTTTTATATGCATAACGAGTAACAATAATTAATTTTGATTCCTTGTACAGCAGCTCTCGCATCAGCAAAATCATACATTATTTGAAATGCTTAGTAGGGCCCAAATATAATGGGAAGTATTTACGTAAGCTGTTGAAGGAAATACTAGGAGACAAACATTTGCATGACATGTTGACTAACGTTGCAATCACAACTACTGATATAAAGCAAGGATGTGCAGTTATTTTCTCCAGCCATGAGGTTTGTTTATTAATTATCTCCTAATTCGAACACATATGTGTATATAATTTAATTCTTGGTTTTTCTCTTTTTGTAAATAATTCTTGATTTTGTGTATATATGTTGGTCATGATCTCAGTTGAAAAAGGATCCCAGCCTAGATGCTTTGATGTCGGATATATGTGTTGGAACTTCAGCAGCCCCAGCCTACCTTCCACCTCATCAATTTAATTCCACAACTTCAACAGGCGAATCAAGAGAATTCAATCTCATTGATGGTGGAATTGCTGCCAATAACCCGGTAATATTGATGTGACCCAATTTCAAAAACTTAATTTGCATTTGAATAATTCATATATATGATCATTAATTAATTTTTTACCTTTGTTTTTGGGGGTAGGCTATGGTTGGTATAACCGAAGCGGAAACAGATATGCACGAGGGCAACACTGGCATCCATGAGCGGGTCTTACTTATATCACTGGGGACTGGTATGACATCTGAGAAGAAGTACGATGCCAAAAAAGCAGCTTGTTGGGGTGCTCTGGATTGGCTGATCGGAAAAGATCGTTCGGCTCCACTGGTGGATCTTCTTATGAGAGTAAATACTGACATGAATGAGTACCTCAGTCGTTCCTTTTTTAAAGCTCTTCAGTTTAATGGCAATTACCTCCGAATTCAGGTAACACAATAAAATTGAGATAAATGTCAAGTGGTCGTTTATTTGTTTTTATGTTATGTATATGTACACAGAATCAAAATACATGAGCCTAAATTTATGTACAAGACAAACTAAGCATGGAACTGGAAATGAATGCAGGACGATACACTAAGTGGAACGTTGGCTTCTGTGGATATTGCCACAGAAGAAAACTTGAATGATCTTGTAAAAGTTGGAGAGGCATTGTTGAAGAAACCCGTTTCGAGATTGAATTTTGGTACCGGTAAACTCGAGCTTGTTCATCCTGAGGTTACAAATGAAGAGGCTCTCGTGAGGTACAAATTTGCTCTTTTATTCTCATTAAGTTGTGTAAATTCAATAAATTATCATACTGATTACTTTTGTTTTGTCCATTAATTTGCATGATCATGTAGGATGGCGAAAATTCTCTCTGAGGAGAGGGCTCGGAGGAAGAGACTGGTCGTTCACGAAAATGCTGCTCTGCTCTCACATAAGTCCTTGTAGTTATGTTTTTCGTTAAGAGAAATAAATAGCTCAATAATTTTTATTTATTTTTTATTTCATGGAATTCAGTTCTGAAACTAATTTCTCCCAATGTTATGTATATATTTGTAACTGGGAAATTATTCAATTTATTCATGACGTGGCCAATGAAAGCAGCTTGAGTTGTTTTAAGTTTTCTTCTTCATTATGTTGTTGGAGTTTGTGTGCACTGATAAAGCACTATGAAATTAAAAACAAAAATCAAAAAGCACTTTGAAATTAATCCTTAGTAACTTGTGTGATAATGAACAGATTCTTGAGATTGAACTGCTGCATCTGCAAAGAAGAACGAACCTAATGTAGATGGTTGGCTTGCTGCATGAAAAAACTTGGACCTATTTGGATAACTTTTAACGAACGACTTTATCTTGTTGACCTATAGAAGAAGCCTACAAGGGGTATTCGAAATCATGTCTCATTTCAGGGTCCTTTTTATTTTTATTATTTTTTCAATGAATAGTATAGCCACGGCTCTACTCTTTAAATATCTACTGGGATCCTTTTTTTTATATAAATAATTATTTTTCCCTTATTTTCGTTTATCGATAAGAGTAGTTTAGAGCATTATCCAATACTATTGGCTATTACCCAAGTCTTTATTGCCCCCTTTTCTGATTTTTGATTTTTCCAGAGTTCCTACCCATATAAAGAATTTAGTATTTTCCCGTTTAATACTCGTATTATACACATACATACGTATTTTCAATAATACTTTCATTTTTTGTATATGTCTTATAGACTTGGTAAAATGCACGTTTTTTTCAAAGTAAACGTATTGTATACGTACGTATGTATGTAATTTTCATGTTTAATACAAGTGTTACAAAAATAAATATAAACTTAATATCTTTAGGTCAATAAACTTTTTTTTAATTTTCTTTTTGGTAATTAAATAATATATTAGCATGATTTAATTACTTTCATTACTAATTATGTTTTAATTATTATTTCTCTATTGAATAATTCCTATTAAATATTTTAATTAACTTCATAAATTATATTACTTAATAAATAGTAATTAATTTTTTCAATTTTTTCTTTAATAAAATATTTAAATACTAATTATTCACTAAGTAAATAATAGTTAAAACATAACTACTAATTAAAGTAATTTAGAAAAGAAATCCAGGATATTGTATTTAAAGGGTATAGCCGCGCGGCTGTAATTTTAAAATATTCTATTTATAGAGTATAGCCACACGGCTATACATTCTTTTATTAAAAAATAATAATTGTCCAGCTAGGCGGCTAGGCGCTATGCGGGTTCTCTAGAAACTTCAAAACTTGGCATAAAAATGCTTTCAATACCAAACATTTGAACTATTTTGGTATAATTTCAAAGCTTCTACTGGATTGTTTATTAACTTTCTTTGTTCCTTCTGAAAGTCACTATTTCTTAAGTTATTTGGAAAAATGTAGGAAAATTTTATAGAATAACCAACCATTATCCAACTAAAAAAATTCTCTGTAGTGTCTACAGAATATACACTCCTAATAATCTTATTGGATATTCTTCTGAGTTCTGGCTGGTACAGAAACAAAAGCTTTAATGAAAGGCATATAAACATGGAAGAAAGAGACAATGATGAAGAAGGTGAGATTTTCACACAACTATCCGGATCCCCTGGGCTATCAATGAGTAGGGTCTGTTACCAACGTACTAACAAGGAATTTGAGGTTTCACATGACTTTCAGGAAGCAGAAAAGCAGTTGGAATTGGAGTCCAAACGTGGCGGTGAGTGTATATATAGACCAAGTTTAGAGATTATGCACTAATATGAACTAAAAGAAAACTCTAAAGCGCACATCTCCTTTATTGCAGATGGTTTCATTGCAAGATGAGCAGGTCAGTTCCAAGTTCTTGGTTATCTGCTATTTTGAAGTTGTTTCAGATTCTGTCTTATTGAATTTGTGAACAACTCTGTCCAGGTACCTATATCACACCACATTTACGGGAAGGAGTTATCGATGCTTGTGTATGTCTCGGTGGCTTTTCTTATTGTTCACATTGTTAAGATAAGTTATTTTACTATGTAGTTCTGTATAACTAAATAAGCTTTTCAAAAGATAAGATCATCACTAGAAATGTAGTCAAGTTCGATCTTTCTAATTCCTCTTCATTTGCAGGGGATGCCTAGATGTTGTTCATAGTAATAGAAGCTGGTATTCTTCCTGCCCCTAATAATCTCCAATATCAAGACCCCGAAGCTATAGACATCAGATTTTTCAGAAAATATCCCGCCCATTGCATACTTCGGAGACATATAGCCACTGCAGAGGAATTTTATTCGTATTACTATCAACTGACAGTATTTCTTTTGTTTCTGGTCTTAAGAAAAGTGCCAACGAATTTCTATCTTAATGGCATGCAAATAATATTTCAGTTAAGATTGCAGGGTTCCAAATAAAATGAATGGTACAGCTAGATTTCCTACATGTAATCTCTGATTCTCTGCTGCTTCCATATAAATTCACTAATATATTGATGTGAATGGCAATACGCTGAACATTGATATTTAAGTTTTGATGTTCTTCCAAGACTAGGAAAAGGAATGACGCTTACAGTGTTCCCACAACCTTCTGAGTATTTGTTATATATTCTGTGTCCCTTGAATGATACGTGCCAATCCAAAATCTGAAATTTTTGGGTTCATTTGCTCATCCAAGAGAATATTACTGACCTTCAAATCTCTATGTATTACTTTCAAATAAGAATCATGGTGGAGATAAAGAAGCCCTCTAGCAATACCCTGAATTATATTGAAGCGTCTGCCCAATCAAGCTTAGGTCTCCGCGCTGGATCTTTTAAGTGCAAACATTCGAAATATAACCAATAGTTTCATTCATATATCCTATCCTATGCATTGAACAATGAAACTGTCACTAGATTTTTACGTTTAAATTTCTATAGAAAATACTGACGCATTTGTATGAACAATAGTGAAACAAGGGTGTAATCAGATTCAAAATTGATTTCAGGTCTAGTTCAACATTGTCTCTTCTACTTTATAAAGAACTGAAATGTGTTGGAAAAAATGGCTCACCTAAGGATACAAGGTTGTTTTGGCGATAAAGGAGGATTTTTTGAGTCTGCCTAGCGACCGGTCGCTAGGCATTCTGCGACCGGTCGCCAGAAGCAGATTCGAAGTCTGGAGCAAAGCTGAAGAGCGACCGGTCGCTAGTTCTTTGCGACCGGTCGCAGGAAGCACAGCGACCGGTCGCATGACATTTGCGACCGGTCGTCCAGAGCAGCTTCAAAGTCTGGAGGGAAAAACCTCTGGCGACGGTCGTCCCAGTCGTGCCTGTGACGTTTTCCTACGTGTTTTCAACTGTGTTTTCGATGGCTATCGCTTTCCACAAGATTTCAGAGGCTTTGTGGGTCACTTCTGAGTTAAATGGACGTTGACTACCTGCTGGATAGTTGGGAGAGCACTCATAGCTAATTGGTTATCTTATTTCAAAGAGATCACTCTCCATTTTCTGGTGTAAGTGGGAGGTGGCTGAGTGGATTCTATTTACCTACTTGATCTGACATTTAGTCTAAGTGGTGACTAAAGGGAAGAACGTGGAAGACAAGCTGATATCTTATCTCTTGTCTATTGGCTTGTGTAGGAGATGGGGTGAAGTAAGATAACACAAGAGGAGTAAACAAGTTGAATATATGTAGTGGCTGAAGCTGGAAATAGGTAGAGTTTTCTGGTGGGAATTTCAGAAAAGCCAAGGGGAGAGCAAGAGAGTTCTCTAAGTGTATCAAGGTGTTGAGCAAGGGTGAGAGAGAAACAGATTGTGAGGGTAGTGTTCTAAGGGGGGTTTCCTTTTGTAAACCAAAGTTGTAACCTATCTTCATTAGTGAAATTTCTCAAGGTGATCACCAAAGAGGATGTAGGCAAGTTGCTGAACCTCTATAAACACTTGTGTCATTTGTGCTTGGTTATTTTTCTGTGTGTGTGTGTAAGACTCATCCATCATTGAGTTCTTTGTCCAAAGTCCATCAACAACAAGATCTTTAAGGGCAGTGAGTTAGTATTAATTCACAACAAAATGTACTCATGTAGTATACAATTCAGTTTACAGTTATGAGCATTAAATCTGCAAGATGTCTTGCTTGACTGTTTGTGTTGCAAATAAATCAGTGATTCTTTGTATCAATCGAAAATAATTTTGATTCTTTGTGCCCGAACATTTAGTTCATGTGAATTCATTTGTGGCTTTAAGTTAGTAGGCAAATTACAAAGATAAAGTCCAGTGAAACTAACCAAATAGAAGAGTGTCCAAGCTTTCTGTTCAGCATGAACTCATAAATCAGTATCTTCTCATCTTCTTTGACGCAGCAGCCCATGATCCTAGCAAGATTTCAATGTTGGAGCTTGGAGATCAACAACGTCTCATTTTTTAACTCTTCTATGCCTTGCCTTGAGCTACTAGATAGTCCTTTTATTGATATTTCCTTCCCTTCTCGTAGGGTACCTACAAATTAATCACTTCATTCATGTCCTTATCTGTTATTCTAGATGTGTGATACTATATTTTCCTTTAGAAAGAGAAAAACAAATAAACAATCACCTCGTAAACTGGACCAAATCCTCCTTCCTCGAGTTTGTTTGTGATGTTGATATTGTTCATTGCGATCAATATGCTATAAAAATTATAGATGAATAGCTCCGATGGATCTTGGTTTATGATATATTCTTGAAGAGTGTCTCTTGAATTCTCCGTAGTATATCAATACTCAGCATTCGCAATATACCTGAAATTTTGTGTATTAAATATTTATTTCTTATTTGTTACTTGTTAGTGGTTAATTTAGTGATTTCATAATGCAAAATCCATTTAATATTGTATTTTCTGAAGCCCAGGCCCTTCTCTCTTGCCCAGGACCTTTTCTAAACCCTAAACATAACACGCAACCTCTCGTCCTCTTCAATCTCATCGTCGTCTCTCTCTCTCGCCTCATATCACCATCGTCATCTCGTCCCAGACCTTGGAGTTCCAAAATGGCCTTTTCTTTCTTCTAGGCGCCAGCCCCCGCCAGACCGCCTCAGCGCCCGCCTAGCCCCCGCCTAGCCCGCCTAGGTCATTTATTCAAATATGAGTGACAGTGTGTTCAAGGATTTAACTTTTAAAGAAGATTTCCGAGAATTGGAAAAGAAAGAGATTGATGCTTACATTGTTCCTACAACCATGTGAGTATTTGCTAGACTCTGCGTGCCTTAAACGATACGTGCCAATCCAAAATCTGAAAGTTTTGGGTTCGTGTTCTCATCCAAGAGAATGTTACTGACCTTCAAATCTCTATGTATTACCTTCAAACAGGAATCATAGCGGAGATATAGAAGCCCTCTAGCAACACCCTGAATTATCTTGAAGCGTCGACCCCAATCAAACACTGCTCCTCCTGGCATTGGAATTTGGAATTCAAAATATAACAGTAATGTCATTAATACATCCCAATCCCGTGCACTTCACTATGAAAAAATTGACCATCACTAGGTAACAAAGAGCAGTTGGTAACATTTAGAGATAGTTGCTACCGCTTATACCAACATAGGCTTAATTATTTGAATCTGTCAAATGATATGAGTACATATGCTATGACTATTAGAAGTATATTACATTTTCTACAGAATATACACTCCTAATAATCTTATTAGATATTCTTCTAAGTTCTGGCTGGTACAGAAACAAAAGCTTTAATGAAAGGCATATAAACATGGAAGAAAGAGACAATGATGAAGAAGGTAAGATCTTCAGACAACTATCCGGATCTCCTGGGCTATCAATGAGTAGGGTCTGTTACCAACGTACTAACAAGGAATTTGAGGTTTCACATGACTTTCAGGAAGCAGAAAAGCAGTTGGAATTGGAGTCCAAACGTGGCGGTGAGTGTATATATAGACCAAGTTTAGAGATTATGCACTAATATGAACTAAAAGAAAACTCTAAAGCGCACATCTCCTTTGTTGCAGATGGTTTCATTGCAAGATGAGTAGGTCAGTTCCAAGTTCTTGGTTATCTGCTATTTTGAAGTTGTTTCAGATTCTGTCTTATTGAATTTGTGAACAACTCTGTCCAGGTACCTATATCACACCACATTTACGGGAAGGAGTTATCGATGCTTGTGTATGTCTCGGTGGCTTTTCTTATTGTTCACATTGTTAAGGTAAGTTATTTTACTATGTAGTTCTGTATAACTAAATAAGCTTTTCAAAAGATAAGATCATCACTAGAAATGTAGTCAAGTTCGATCTTTCTAATTCCTCTGCATTTGCAGGGGACGCACTGTTGCTTTGAATTTTGTTCCTGAATGAATCTATCTGAATCTTTATGCAGACATCACTAGCAATGTAGTCAAGTTCGATCTGTTAGGTTTGCTATGGTCACTCATCACAACAAAAGCATGATAACTCAAATGAATGCCCTAAGAACCATGAAATGAAATTATAAAGCTGATTAAGGGTGCACTTGGATTGAAATTAAGCTTTAGAATCAGTTTTTCTAAAAAAAAAAAAATTTAAAAGAAATGGTATAGCCGCTTGTGTTGGCGAGTAGAATATATCCTATTCTATTTGGGTTTTATTTATTTTTCCTTTTGTATAGATATTATGTAATTAGGATTCCACTTATTTCCTAATTAAACCCTACTAGGGTTTGTAACCTGTATTTTAAATACCTCATTTCGGAGAATGAAATATATCTGAAAATATTCTACCCATATTGTTTGACTTGGTATCAGAGCCAGGTTTCTGGTGACCTGTGTGTGTTGTGCCCACCCGTGTTCTACTGTGTGCCCTAATTTCTTTTAGGGTTCTTGTGTCTGTGCCTTTCCCGTGTTCCGCTGTGTGCTCTGTCGTGTTTGTGCCTCTACTGTGTTCGTGCATCTGCCTCTCCTGTGTTCGTGCCTTGTGCTCTGTCGTGTTCGTGCCTTTACTGCGTGCCTCTCCTGTGTTCGTGCATCTGCCTCTACTGTGTTTGTGCCTCTATTGTCTTCGTGCATCTGCCATATTTGTGTCTGTGCTGTGATCTGTTGTATACCCTGCGTGATTTGTTGAGTTTCTACTACAATCATGGGTGATAATTCCATTGTTGGTGCTGCTGCCGCTTCTGCAAATTTGCGTGTTTCTGACTCTATTCCAGGTACTGGCTCTAATACTTGGATAATTGACACTGGTGCTTCTGATCATATGACTTATAATGCTAAATTTTTTGATGAGTTGTCTAGTAACACCCGTGACCCATACATAACTAGTGCTAATGGTTTGCCCTCTCCAATTCCTGGTGAGGGCACCATTTCTCTCACCCCAACTCTGTCCTTGTTCTGTGCGTTATTAGTTCCCAATATCCATTGTAACTTGTTATCTGTTGGTCGCTTACTTGATACACTTAATGCTTCTGCTACTTTCTATCCTACCCATTGCTCTTTTCAGGATCTCAAGACTCACGAGGTGATTGGGCATGGTAAACTGATAGGGGGGTTGTATTATTTGACATTACCTTCTGCACCAGTTCGTGATCGTGTCGTTAATACTATTCAACATTGCAGTGTTAAAGACAAACAACAAATTTGGTTATGGCATCGTCGCTTGGGACACCCGTCATTTGGCTATCTTAAGCGTCTATTTCCATCTTTATTCCGCTCCTGTGATGAGTCTAGCTTCAAATGTGAGACTTGTGTAATGGCCAAGAGTCACCGTACTGTTTTTCCCTTAAGTAATAATAAAGATGCCTTGCCTTTTGAGTTAGTCCATTCTGATGTTGGGGTCCTGCTCGTGTGACTTCAAATGGTTTCCGTTGGTTTGTTACGTTTATTGATGACTGCACTCGCTTAACATGGGTGCATTTGATGAAGAATAAACATGATGTTGCCTCCATTCTCCCTGATTTTTGTGCCATGGTGTCTACTCAGTTTCATGCTCATGTAAAAGTTTTTTGGACCGATAATGGCAGTGAATATGTGAATCATACATTGAATCAGTTCTTTCGTGATCACGGTATCATTCACCAAACTACCACTCCATTCACTCCTCAACAGAATGGCGTGTCTGAAAGGAAGAATCGTCAGTTACTTGAAGTTGCCCGCTCTCTTATGTTGGATATGTCTGTTCCCCATCATCTTTGGGGACATGGTGTCTTGGCCGCCGCCTACTGATTAACTGGTACTCCTAGTCGGGTTCTTGACTTCAAGACTCTACTTGATGTGTTATGTGCTCTTACTCCTCCGGTTTCGGTCTCTAAGTTACCTCCGAAGGTGTTTGGGTGTGTTGCGTATGTTCATGTTTACTCTCATCAAAGGAGTAAACTTGATCCTTGTGCTCTCCGATGTGTCTTCATTGGTTATTCTACGACTCAGAAAGGTTATAAGTGTTATCACCCGCCTACCCAGAAGGTACATGTCACTCTAGATGTCACATTTCATGAAGAAGTACCATATTATGTTTCTCCCTCCTCTTCAATTCAGGGGAAGAGGGGGAGTGAATTGAAGAGTTTCGGAATGGAAAATATGAAATTTTTTGGCGAACATGATGAAAACGACCGGTCGCTCGCGGTCGAGCTGGGACTACAGGACCGATACGAGTGACACGACCGGTCGCAGTGAGGAAACGACCGGTCGCACATAGGAAGCGACCGGTCGCCCCTGACGACGAGCGATGAACAGTACCGATACGAGTGACGCGACCGGTCGCGAGGAAAGCCAAGACCGGTCGCAGACGAAAATGATGGTGTTTTCGAGCCTCTCTCAGAAGGACATAACAGTGATATTGGCGACTCTCGTACAGATGAAATTGATAATATACCCCCCTCTGCCCCTGCCATTGCCTCAATCAAGTTGTGATAATGAGGTACTTTCTAGTGATATGCCTACCTATTCTTTGCCCCCACGTACTACCCGTGGGAAACCTAAAGTACAATATTCTCCTGATATACATGCCAAGTCTAAATATCCCATTAACCATTATATGTCAACTCATCGTTTATCTAAGTCATATGCATCATATTTGTGTCAATTATCTAGTGTATGTGTGCCAACTAAGTTGCAGGATGCTCTATCTGATCAAAACTGGGTAGATGCAATGCATGTTGAGATGGAAGCCTTGAACAAGAATGCTGCTTGAGAGTTAGTTCCTTTACCAAAAGGAAAAAGGCAGTTGGGTGCAGATGGGTGTTTACTTTGAAGCATAAGGTTGATGGTTCCATTGACCGTTACAAGGCAAGATTGGTAGCAAAAGGGTATACTCAGACATATGGAGTGGATTACACAGAGACTTTTGCTCCAGGTAGCTAAGCTCAACATTGTACGCGTACTCTTATCCTTAGCTGCTAACCATGACTGGCCGCTGCTACAATTTGATGTCAAAAATGCATTCCTCCATGGTGATCTCAAGGAAGAAATATATATGGATCCTCCCGAGGTATCCCTGTGACTTCTAAGGAGGGTGTGGTGTGCAAGCTACGGAAATCCTTGTATGGATTAAAGCAGTCTCCAAGAGCGTGGTTTGGAAGATTTGCTGCATCTATGAAGAAGTTTGGGTATGTGCAAAGTAACTCTGATCATACTTTGTTTCTGAAGCGTCATAAAGGTAAATTGACGGCTTTAATTATTTATGTTGATGATATGATTGTGACTGGAGATGATCATGTAGAGATACAGAGTCTTCAGAAGTATCTGGCTTCTGAGTTTCGAAGATGAAATCATTGGGTGATTTAAAGTATTTTCTTGGGATTGAAGTTGCCAGATCTAAACATGGTATTTTTCTATCTCAAAGAAAGTATGTTTTGGATTTACTTGCAGAAACTGGAATGTTGGATTGTAAACCGATTGATGCCCCTAGTGAGCAGAATCATAAGTTGGGGATATATCCCGATCAAGTTCCGACTGATAAAGAACGTTATAAACGACTTGTGGGGAAGTTGATTTATTTGGCACATACTCGTCCAGATATTGTGTATGCTGTAAATATAGTGAGTCAGTTTATGCACTCTCCTAGTGTAGATCATATGGGGGCTGTGACTCGTATTTTAAGGTATCTGAAAGTAACTCCTGGCAAGAGGTTAATTTTCTCCAAGTATGGTCATACAAATGTGGAAGGGTATACAGATGCTGATTGGGCAGGTTCAGCCACAGATAGGTGTTCGACATCTGGGTATTTTATGTTTGTGGGTGGCAATCTTGTTACGTGGAGGAGCAAGAAACAAAAGGTGGTGTCTAGATCTAGTGCTGAGGCCGAGTATCGGGGAATGGCCCATGGTGTATCTGAGTTACTATGGTTGAGGAGATTGTTGAAAGACCTTGGTTTTGGGCCTAATAAACCCATGGATTTATATTGTGACAATACGGCTGCGATTGCAATTGCTCATAATCCTGTACAACATGACCGTACGAAACATGTGGAGGTTGATCGAAATTTCATTAAAGAAAAGTTGGATGCGGAGATTGTGTCCTTCCCCTTCATCCGTTCAGAGTATCAGTTAGCTGATGTTCTTACGAAAGCTGTTTCTACAAGTATCTTTCTCAACTCGCTTGACAAGTTGGGCATGCGTGACGTCTTTGCTCCAACTTGAGGGGGAGTGTTGGCGAGTAGAATATATCCTATTCTATTTGGGTTTTATTTATTTTTCCTTTTGTATAGATATTATGTAATTAGGATTCCACTTATTTCCTAATTAAACCCTACTAGGGTTTGTAACCTGTATTTTAAATACCTCCTTTCGGAGAATGAAATATATCTGAAAATATTCTACCCATATTGTTTGACTGGCGATACTCGGTTTTGTAATTTTATTTAAAAGAAATATGATCGGTTCATAATTGTATATCATTTTGTACCCTTCTAGCTTATGATTTGGTTATGTTATTGAGTTAAACTTGTGCTTTTAATTCATTTTCTGTTTCGATAAGTCCATAATTTCACACACTTGCATGCCTTCTTTACTTAGTGATTTTGCTTAGTTTCTCTTTATTTTGAGTCACTTACCTATGTTTGTGTGTTTTGTAGGTTAAGATAGCAAGAGATAACATTTGATGCAATCCATGCATGTTAAGAAGGGCTGATTGGCATATGAGGAATATGAGCTTAAAGACAAACTAATTTTGGCTGCAACCCCTTTCCAGCCCAATTTCGTAGGTCAACTTCTTGGCCTTGGATCAGCATGCTATGGGGCTCGAATGAGGTGATGATCTTCATGAAACTTGCTCCAATGGGTGTCTAGTACAACATATCCAAATTTCAGCCCAATTGGACATATGTGGAGTGCTTAGCCCGTCCAACACTCAACCTTTCTCAGCAGGATTTGCAGCTGCCAACTTTTTGCCATGTGCCTCCTTTTAGCCATATGCCTCACCCCAACTATAACTGACTTTGTACCCAACATAATGAGTGAAGTATGGAGGCATTCCAGCTATGAAATTCTAAAGGAGCAAGTTGGTACATGATGGAGCTATTAAAGAGAAAGCATGTGCATGCATGTAAAGCATAAATGAAATGAAGTCAATTCCAGTCTCTGTTCGGCAGCCAACTTGCAAGGCTCAAAACGCACACTTCTACTGCTCCGATGGGAATACTTTCTTCATAGAAGTTGTTCCAATGGGTGTCTAGTATAACATATCCAAATTTGAGCCCCATTGGATAAATTTGGAAACCTCTGGCCTTCCTACACCAAGTCTGGTTCAGAAGACTCGTTTTTTTTCAACAACCAAAAGAAGACCACATGGGTTGGCAGAAAAAGGGCAGCCACAATTGAACACCTTTGAACCCATGTGAGGAAAGCTTGAGGTGCAGCAAAAGAAGTATGGGATGGAGTTGATTCCAACCACACTAACATAGACAAGATGAAGTGTGAGTTATGGGTTGTATTAAAGAAGGAATGGTGGTGTTGAATTTCATCATGGTGTTCCTCCCTCTTAGCCCTATAAATAGAGAAGCCTTCAAGCTTCAAATCACACCCCAAGGGGGGGAGCTCTCAAACACTTCTCTAGAGCTCCCTTCCCTTCTCTCCCTCAAATTCTCTTAGTTTTGCTTTCTAGTTCTCAATTCTAGCTTTCCTTTTGCTTCTTAGTTGTAATTTATTTTTCTTTGTAATGTACATTCTTTCTTAAGTATTCAAGTTTAATTAGTTTCCAAGTTTCAATTATGGTTTTTGTTCTTATTCATTATGCTTATAAGTTAATATGCTAGTTTGAATGATTGATCACCATTTAGGCTTGCATGTTAGCTATCTTGGTTTGAATTAAGAGTAGACACCATGCTTTAATTCGAATTGAACTATGAATAGGAAGAGTATGTATGGACATTCAACAACAGGGATTAGATACATGCTTGGTTGTTTAAATTGTTCTTCTATGCTTAATGGGTTCCTAATGCTTAATTTTAGGTTAGACAACAAATGATCAAATTAGCGAATTAGGAACACAAGGTTAGGACCAAACACCATGGCTTAATCATACTTTAGCTAGAATCAATCCGTTAATCTAATTGAACTTGGGAACTTATTTGCTTGAGTTATTTCCTTTTTTTTTTTCTTGTTTTATTTATTTTCTTTTTCATTTCTATTTTGTGTAAGGGAAACAAATTGGATCATTCAATCACCAATCCTCGTGGGATCGACCTCGCACTTACATATGCTATACTACCAAACGGCTCGTGCACTTGCGAGTATCACAAGTTGAGGATGCAGTTGAATCCATTTTGGTGCAGCTGAATCGAAGCAACAAAATAGTATAGGCGCACGGCTATACTCGGTTTTTTAATTTTTTGAAAAAGAAATAGTATAGCCGTTCGGCTATACTGGGGTTTTTCTAATTTCTTAAAAGAAATAGTATAGCCGGTCGGCTATACTCGGCTTTTAATTTTTTGTAAAATAAATAGCATAGCCGCTCGGCTATACTGGGGGTTTCTAATTTTTTTTTAAAGAAATAGTATAGCTGCGCGGCTATACTTGGTTTTTTTAATAAAAATTTAAAGAAATATTATAGACTCCCTTTTTTAAAAAAGAAATATTATAGCCGCTCGGCTATACGCGGTTTTTTTATTTTATTTAAAAAGAAATTGTATAGCCTGACGGCTATACTCGATTTTTCAAATTTTTTGAAATAGAAATAGTATAGCCGCTTGTCTATACTGGGGTTTTCTATTTTTTTTTTCAAAACACATAAGATATTTAATTATAATTGATCAATTTACAAAGCACTTTACACATGATTTATGTTTTTGCAGGATCGTCAACAATTCTCCTTATGTCCTTCATTCTAAAAAACAGGAAGACAATTATGAGACAATTGTAAACAACGAGTTGAATGAAAGTGATAAACTTTCACTTTTACCATTCCCCTCACGTTAAGCATACTTTTCTCCTAGGTTAATTAATCAAGGATCTTGTTTAGGGGATATTAGGGTTTATATACCTTAGGTTCTTGCCTACACAATTACCAATTCATTCACTGGCTATATGTTTATGTTTATGTTTTTTAATAAAAGAAAAAATTATATGTTTTATGATATAGATTATATTTTTATTTGAGGAAGAATATGAATCATATTATAAATGGTGTAGTTTGAAATTTTCTCCAATTCTCCATATTGCTTGGACATGTTGTTCTATTAATACTTCAAACCTAAACACAAACTGAAATTTATACAATCTCTTGGCCTGTTCCTTATGCCAGACTCATTGTGATAAATATTTCTCCGAATTTTTTATTAAAAAAAACTATCAACAGTTGGAACTCTAAAAAAGTTATCATGCACTCATACTCCGGAGACATCCTGCCCAAGGCTCAAGCCCAGCTTGTCCATTGATCGGTTCATAATTGTATATCATTTTGTACCCTTCTAGCTTATGATTTGGTTATGTTTTTGAGTTAAACTTGTGCTTTTAATCCTTTTTGTGTTTATCTTTCAGTTAATTGAGCTTTAGGTAACAATGATGGCTTTGGAGAACATAATTCATGCAATTCAAGCATGTTAAGGCCTAATTTGGATGAATTGATGAAGAGCTTAAAGACAAATTCATTATAGCTACAGCCCCCTGCCAGTCCAGTTCCGTAGGTCATATTGCAAGCTTTGTTTCAGCACCCTACATAGCTCGAATGAGGCCACATTCTTCATGAAAGTTGTTCCAATGGGTGTGTACTATAACATATCCAAATTTTAGCCCCATTGGATAAATCTGGAGTCCGTTACCTAGTAAACACAGAGCCATGCTCAGGATGGATCTTATCAGCGCGGAAAATGAGTTAGCAATTTGTTTCGGCCTTAACTTCTTCCTCCGACCTTGGATTGGCCCAAATAACATATGGCTGGAAAGAAGACATTCTGAACTTCAATTTCGAGTGCTTAAAGTCCTCATTTGATTAAGAGAAGCCCAAGTTGTAAGCCCTTGAAGTTTCTGGTCATGCTGACCTCAGCATGTGCTGGTTGGAAGCTTGGTCATGGTGAGCTAGGCATGAGCTATTGTAGCTGGTTGGAAGCTTGGTCATGGTGACATGAAGATGAGCTAGGGCTGCTGGTGGGATTTATTGGACAAGTGCATCAACCAATTCAAGATTTTCTAATACAAGTGCATCATCCAATTCAGATTTTCTTATTCAAGTGCATCAACCATTTCAGATTTTATAAAACAAGTGTTGTATGCATTAGTCTTTTTGAATTCAGATTTTCACTTCCCCTAGGCCTATAAATAGGGAAGTTCTCTAAGCTTGTAAACACACCCCAAGGGGGGGAGCTCTCAAACACTTCTCTAGAGCTCCCTTCCCTTCTCTTCCTCAAAGTTCTCTTAGTCTCTCTTTAATGTTTTCTTAGTTGTAATTTATTTTTCTTGTAATGTACATTCTTTCTTAAGTATTCAAGTTTGATAAGTTTCCAAGTTTCAATTATGGTTTTTATTCTTATTCATTATGCTTATAAGTTAATATGCTAGTTTGAATGATTGATCACCATTTAGGCTTGCATGTTAGCTATCTTGGTTTGAATTAAGAGTATACACCATGCTTTAATTCGAATTGAACTATGAATAGGAAGAGTATGTATGGACATTCGACAACAGGGATTAGATACATGCTTGGTTGTTTAAATTGTTCTTCTATGCTTAATGGGTTCCTAATGCTTAATTTTAGGTTAGACAACAAATGATCAAATTAGGGAATTAGGAACACAAGGTTATGACCACACACCATGGCTTAATCATACTTTAGCTAGAATCAATCCATTAATTTAATTGAACTTGGGAACTTATTTGCTTGAGTTATTTTCTTATTTTCTTTCTTTCTTGTTTCATGTTCTTTTGTTTTTCATTTCTGTTTTGTGTAGGGAAAATGAATTGAATCATTCAATCACCAATCCTCGTGGGATCGACCTCGCACTTACATACGCTATACTACCGAACGGCTCGTGCACTTGCGAGTATCACAAGTTGAGGATGCAACTGAATCCATTTTGGTGAAGCTGTATCTACACAACAAGTTTTTGGCGCCGTTGCCGGGATCGGTAACATTGGTTGATTCTATTTGGTTTTCCTACTTTTTATTTATTTTTATCTTTTTTATAACTAGACAGTTTCATGTTTTAAAGTTAATAAGGTTAATTGATAAGTTGTGTTTGTAGTCCAACGGACAAGGACAATTGCCTGACAAGCAAGAGAACTGGGTTTGAGTCCCAGCTTACACAACACCCAAAAACAAAAAGGTTTAAGTAGCATGTTGATTATTTCTAGTTTATGGTTTCATTCACTTGCTCTTAATTAAATATCTTGTTCAAGTTTACATAAACACCATATGACTCTTGGACTGATTAGTGAATGAATGGGTAGATATTGAAGACAAACACCATGTTTAAATTCTACTTGGTTCTCTATTGTTCTTCTTGTTCTTAATGGGTTCGGAATTTGTGTTTAGACTAAACACCATAGCTAAATGCTTTTTCTGAATACTTGATTAAAATCACACACCATATGGATAATCATATTTGAGAAAGAACGAACTTCATACGCTAGTTTGATTACTTTGTTGCTTGTTACTTTGAAGCATGAAATTGGACGTATGTTGATTTTCCTTTTCATTTTAGTTTTTATTTCCCAATCCTTTAATTCTGTTTCAAGTTTTCTGTGTTTGTTTTAGCAAGTAATTTCAGCTTAATAAAAATGGAGAGAGATGGAACCTCAATCATAAGAATGGGAAGTGTGGAGCAATGGGAGAAGTCATGACCTCCAAATGCATCATGCTCGAACCTAATCGCTTCAAGGGGGAGTATTCCAATCCTTTCTCTTCTTTGAATTCTGTTTATTTCCGTCATTGTTTTTACCTTTTGGTCCGCGTTGAGTTCTTTGTTTTTCTGTGCTGAATCCAACCATATAAAGAACGTAAAATTTGGACTTACAGTTGGAAAGTTATAGCCTAAAAACTGAACAGAGGTTGAAGCTGAAAAACATAGAAACGAATCTGTCCAAATGGTGATAAATAGGTGATAGAAAGTGCTGTTTGTGTTTTTCTTTGGTTTCTTGGTTTGTTTCTTTTAGTACAAGAATTTATGTTGTTTGTTTGAATTTGTTTAGAGTACTTAGTTCATTTTCGTTTATGGTTTGTTGTTTCATTTTATCTTAATTTGTTTTTGTTTCTTATCTTAAAAATTTTAAAAAGATTTTTCATATGAGCTGACTTATGGTAACTCCAGTGAGCACTTCCGTCAATACAGTGTCTAGGAGTTCTATAGGCGACACCTTCGGTGTCTAAGAAGTTTGGGTTTTAAGCGGGACCATTGTGACCCCTCCAACCTTCCCGGATCCCCTGGCTGTGTTTTCTGAGGCCCTTAACTGGTCATCCGTGAGTTGCTTGTATATTTGTGTGTTTTAAATTAAGTTTATTTCTATTTTCTTTGTTTTCTTTTATGTTGAGTCTTTGTTTTTTATTTGTTTTTGTTTTTGTTTTGTTAAGTTAGTTTATGTTTTTATTTACGTGGTTTGGTTGGTTAGTTTATTTCTGAGTGTTAAAACACATTTTTATTTCAAACATTGCATAAAAAAAACAACAAAACAACAAAAACAAAATAAAAACAAAAACAATAAAAATAAATAATAAAAAAAGAAAAGAAATATTCTTCGTCATCATCATCTTCTTCTTCATCTTCATCATCATCATGGCTTGCCTCTATTGTCTCGCACTTGTAGAATCTCCAGCAGCTCTACATGGTCCTCATTCTTTCTCTCAGCTCTTCCACATACTGATTGGCACAATAGAGCCGCTTCTGGAGTCCGCCACCATAGCCTTCAAGGAAGTTACTTCCTCGCTCAGCGTGGCACACTCCCGTGTTCTTGCCAGGAATCGCATGCCCAAATTGGTAGCCGAGACCGCGTGGAGCACAGTTAAATTGTTGGACTCCTCCACCGCTGCCTTGTCAGACCTCTGTGCCACACGCAGATGATCCGTCGGTGTGAGCCTGCTGCCAATCATGCCTCCCAGCAGCACTACTCTGTTCGGCACTGCCTCAGAAAAGTTCGGTATTGCCTCAGCAAAGTTTGAGGCCGTACCGTGATGATATGTGGAGTTTGGGAACACTGGGTTTGAACGAGCCCTTATCTGGGCATTCGGTGGTGCAAGGGATAGCTCAAGGTTGAGGTCATCAATGAGAATAGGTGAGGATGCCATTTGTTTTGCTTCTGAATTTTTTGATGTTTTTCCTTGAGTTTGCAGGAAGAAATGCTGGGTATCATCCGTTCCAGAGGCGTGCTTTAAATAGACATATGCTGATGAAGGAGCCAGCACCACTTCGAATTTCCCGGGCATGCTCGACCTAATCGCTTCAAGGGGGAGCACCTTTACTTTACTTTTCTCTTTTTTTTCCTCGGTGTTTTCTGGTGTTTAATATTTTTGCCCGTTACTTTCATTTTCTAGAGCTTTGTGTTTTTGCTTTTCCCTTTCGGCTATCATCTTTAGTTTATTTTAGTTAGGGAAATGTGTTTTCTTTTCCGTTTGTCGGCTATCATCGAATGAGGCCACATTCTTCATGAAAGTTGTTCCAATGGGTGTGTACTATAACATATCCAAATTTCAGCCTCATTGGATAAATCTGGAGTCCGTTACCTAGTAAACACAGAGCCATGCTCAGGATGGATCTTATCAGCGGAAAATGAGTTAGCAATTTGTTTCGGCCTTAACTTCTTCCTCCGAACTTGGATTGGCCCAAATAACATATGGCTGGAAAGAAGACATTCTGAACTTCAATTTCGAGTGCTTAAAGTCCTCATTTGATTAAGAGAAGCCCAAGTTGTAAGCCCTTGAAGTTTCTGGTCATGCTGACCTCAGCATGTGCTGGTTGGAAGCTTGGTCATGGTGAGCTAGGCATGAGCTATTGTAGCTGGTTGGAAGCTTGGTCATGGTGACATGAAGATGAGCTAGGGCTGCTGGTGGGATTTATTGGACAAGTGCATCAACCAATTCAAGATTTTCTAATACAAGTGCATCATCCAATTCAGATTTTCTTATTCAAGTGCATCAACCATTTCAGATTTCATAAAACAAGTGTTGTATGCATTAGTCTTTTTGAATTCAGATTTTCACTTCCCCTAGGCCTATAAATAGGGAAGTTCTCTAAGCTTGTAAACACACCCCAATGGGGGGAGCTCTCAAACACTTCTCTAGAGCTCCCTTCCCTTCTCTTCCTCAAAGTTCTCTTAGTCTCTCTTTAATGTTTTCTTAGTTGTAATTTATTTTTCTTGTAATGTACATTCTTTCTTAAGTATTCAAGTTTGATAAGTTTCCAAGTTTCAATTATGGTTTTTGTTCTTATTCATTATGCTTATAAGTTAATATGCTAGTTTGAATGATTGATCACCATTTAGGCTTGCATGTTAGCTATCTTGGTTTGAATTAAGAGTATACACCATGCTTTAATTCGAATTGAACTATGAATAGGAAGAGTATGTATGGACATTCGACAACAGGGATTAGATACATGCTTGGTTGTTTAAATTGTTCTTCTATGCTTAATGGGTTCCTAATGCTTAATTTTAGGTTAGACAACAAATGATCAAATTAGGGAATTAGGAACACAAGGTTATGACCACACACCATGGCTTAATCATACTTTAGCTAGAATCAATCCATTAATTTAATTGAACTTGGGAACTTATTTGCTTGAGTTATTTTCTTATTTTCTTTCTTTCTTGTTTCATGTTCTTTTGTTTTTCATTTCTGTTTTGTGTAGGGAAAATGAATTGAATCATTCAATCACCAATCCTCGTGGGATCGACCTCGCACTTACATACGCTATACTACCGAACGGCTCGTGCACTTGCGAGTATCACAAGTTGAGGATGCAACTGAATCCATTTTGGTGAAGCTGTATCTACACAACATCCATTGATATCGAGCTCAACCCAACCACCTGGACCCGAACCTAGCTCGGGCATTTGTACTTTTGCCTAGCTCGACCAAGAGGTATTTTACATCACAAATAGAAATCCCCTAAGTCCCAGTTTTGTGTGAGGAATTGCATCTTTTGGACAACTCCTTTTTGGGACCTTGGTTCCCTTTATCCCCACTTACGTTTTGTGAATTTGGTATGCCAGCTGCATGCCAAAACTTGTATATGTTGCTTGTGTTTGTTATACCAAATACCAATTGGATCATGTTTGTGAAAAAAATGGGCACATCAATGTGCACCTAAACTGAGGCAAAAATCCAATATAATTGTATGCAATTCCATGTGCTTGCCAATCTGAAACTTGACTCATGCATATGCAATGCCTTTGGGTTTCAAAAATAGAAATCCATGAGATTCTAAAGGTGAATATGAATCTGCCAATACTTCATCAACCAACTCCAAACCCCTGCCTTCATTCCATGAGTGCCATGCCTGACAAAATTTCATGTATGTCGGCTAGAATTGTTAAACTCTGCTGCATTTAGCTTCATATGGGTTGCTTAAGCTATATGAAAGATACGATTTTGCATTAGGATTTAGAGTGTGAGCTTACATAAGCTAGGAAGCCTATATGTTGGTCACTGCAATAGAAGCTGGTATTCTTTTTGCCACTAATAATCTCCAATTGCAAGACCCCGAAGCTGTAGCCATTAGATTTTTCAAAAAACATCCCGCCCATGGTATATACTCTGGAGACATATATCCACTGCACAATCAATTGAGAACTGACGAAATTGCTTCTTTGTTTATAGTCTTGAGAAAAATTATACTGGAAAAGTTAAATCTAAACGCCATGCAATGCAACTAATTTTTAGTTAATTATGGACACAAACAAAAGGGAATTTGTCACGCACCAGACTCGGGGGTAGGTGGAAACCCCGCGCCCGGTGCGTGAGTAAAATAAAATAAAATAAATAAAAAGAAGCCGAAACATAAAATAAACTTTTCTTAAAAAAAATAGATCCAAAATCTTACAACTTTACAATAAATAAATAAAGCTCTATCACTCTCATCTAATCCAGCCTGAATCGGTTTAGTCCTTGTCTTGCCCACTAATTCATCTGAAAAATTAAACAGGGGTGAGGGATGAGCAACCACCGCTCAGTAGGGACATGAGACCTTACCACAGGAGATTGAAATAATTAAATTAAGCGACATGCAATCACACAGCCAAATACCATATCAATTAACAATGCATGAATGCTCTTCATCTAATCCCGTTAATTCATATAACTGGACAAGCAGACATGCACGTCCCATACCATGCTTATACCACTTGGTCCCGGATGCCTATTTATATGAACTAACACCCATTTCAACTGTCCCATAATTTACCCCTTTTGTTAGTCATCTTGCCTAACTCCCTTTCGCCAGTCCCGAATCACCCAATAAAAACCATGTGCACTGGGGATCCCTAGACCTGGTACCTGCCAAGAGTTAGACTCAACTACACAAAAGACTATATCCATTACCCTCTTTTCCATCATTATTATCTCCAACCAACATCTCCAACTAATTTCCATGATATGATATAATTATGCATTTCACATATCCATATATCCCACAACAATGTAACTTATTCAAAATATCACCAATGTACCAACATTATTCAACCAATCAAGAACACATAAACATTCCAAGAATAACATTCAATTGTAACAAGAATATTAATCAAATAATCATATCACGCATAATATATTGTTCACAAAATTTAATTAGATCAATCCCCGTAAAGGCCCCCAAGAAACCCCTACCTCGATTCCAAGGCATTGCTCCAAGTTAAGAAAATACAAGCTAAGTCCTATATCTCCCGCAAGAAATTCATCACCTCTCCTCTCTCTCTCTCTCTCTCTCTCTCTCTCTCTCTCTCTCTCTCTCTCTCTCTCTCTCTCTCTCTCTCTCTCTCTCTCTCTCTCTCTCTCTCTCTCTCTCTCCCCTTTTCACGTTGCATGTTTGTTAACATTGGAAACAATAGTAAAACTTGCAAGCTTCCTATTTATATTGTAGTGAAGGCGGCGTGTAAGAACTTAATCTCCAAGTAAATGGCCTTGCACTCCAAGTTAACAATAGATAAGAATATGTTGCTAGGAAGACACGTTGGTGACTACAATTCCACCAATTATATTCTAACAATTTTCATGTTAGAATGATGAGTAGACAAGGCTAGTAAACATAGCTTTGCTACTAGCATGTAAGAGTGACACCTAACTAGCTATTCAAGAATTAATTAACTAATGAAAGTAATACATATCATGCGTAAGATATATATAATACATATATGTATATATATAAGTAATACATATATATAATAGAATAGGATATATGTAATAGAATTAGATAAATATTTATTACGTAAAACTATATATATAGATAACAATTATTTTTGTTTAATCAATATTTAAGAAAAACGGACTCTCACAATCTATCCTCCTTAAAGAAATTTCGTCCTCGAAATTTACTAGCACTTAATTAAGAAAATCTACTCGTAAAGATCTTTGCCATTAACTTCTTTAAATTCAAACCTATATGCTCATACTAATCTTCTACCACAGTTCCCAAGGGTGTCTAATCCCTATGCTCTGATACCATTTTGTCACGCACCAGACTCGGGGGTAGGTGGAAACCCCGCGCCCGGTGCGTGAGTAAAATAAAATAAAATAAATAAAAAGAAGCCGAAACATAAAATAAACTTTTCTTAAAAAAAATAGATCCAAAATCTTACAACTTTACAATAAATAAATAAAGCTCTATCACTCTCATCTAATCCAGCCTGAATCGGTTTAGTCCTTGTCTTGCCCACTAATTCATCTGAAAAATTAAACAGGGTGAGGGATGAGCAACCACCGCTCAGTAGGGACATGAGACCTTACCACAGGAGATTGAAATAATTAAATTAAGCGACATGCAATCACACAGCCAAATACCATATTAATTAACAATGCATGAATGCTCTTCATCTAATCCCGTTAATTCATATAACTGGACAAGCAGACCTACACGTCCCATACCATGCTTATACCACTTGGTCCCGGATGCCCATTTATATGAACTAACACCCATTTCAACCGTCCCATAATTCCCCTTTTGTTAGTCATCTTGTCTAACTCCCTTTCGCCAGTCCCAGAATCACCCAATAAAAACCATGTGCACTGGGGATCCCTAGACCTGGTACCTGCCAAGAGTTAGACTCAACTACACAAAAGACTATTCTCATTACCCTCTTTTCCATACTTTCTTTATCAACCCAAGAATTCCAGCCATCACCGATAACATATGACCATGTTAATATTAATAATATAGATAATTAACAACACTTCAGCACCCAATATCAATAATAATCAAATAATAATATCAAGCATAATATAGTGCTCACGAAATTTAATTAGATCAATCCCCGTAAAGGCCCCCAAGAAACCCCTACCTCGATTCCAAGGCATTGCTCCAAGTTAAGAAAATACAAGCTAAGTCCTATATCTCCCGCAAGAAATTCATCACCTCTCTCTCTCTCTCTCTCTCTCTCTCTCTCTCTCTCTCTCTCTCTCTCTCTCTCTCTCTCTCTCTCTCTCTCTCTCTCTCTCTCTCTCTCTCTCTCTCTCCTTTTCACGTTGCATGTTTGTTAACATTGGAAACAATAGTAAAACTTGCAAGCTTCCTATTTATATTGTAGTGAAGGCGGCGTGTAAGAACTTAATCTCCAAGTAAATGGCCTTGCACTCCAAGTTAACAATAGATAAGAATATGTTGCTAGGAAGACACGTTGGTGACTACAATTCCACCAATTATATTCTAACAATTTTCATGTTAGAATGATGAGTAGACAAGGCTAGTAAACATAGCTTTGCTACTAGCATGTAAGAGTGACACCTAACTAGCTATTCAAGAATTAATTAACTAATGAAAGTAATACATATCATGCGTAAGATATATATAATACATATATGTATATATATAAGTAATACATATATATAATAGAATAGGATATATGTAATAGAATTAGATAAATATTTATTACGTAAAACTATATATATATAGATAACAATTATTTTTGTTTAATCAATGTTTAAGAAAAACGGACTCTCACATAATTGGAGTCAATTAAAATTGCAAGTTGTAAATTGAAGTGCTGGTAAACCTTGATTTACCAACATGTTAATCCCAATGTTCGAAAAATCACTATGCAGTAAGGGGGCGGCAGGCAAGGGCCTAGCACCTAAAGGAGTAATCGGGGCCTATGCAAGTGCCTATGCTTTTTTTAATAAATTATTTAGTATTATAAATTATAAAATTTATACCAAAATCATGAAAAATAAAAGGATATATAAATTATATATTAAACAAATAGTATAATATATATATTTTGTTTAAAATATTAAAATATTTATTTGTTATTTGTTACTTATTAGTGGTTACTTTAGTGATTTCATAATGCAAAATCCATTTAATATTGTATTTTTTTAAGCCCAGGCCCTTCTCTCTCGCCCAGGCCCTTTTCTAAACCCTAAACATAACACGCAACCTCTCTTCTTCTTCAATCTCATCGTCGTCACCTCTCTGTCACCTCATAGCACCATCGTCATCTCGTCTCAGACCTTGGAGTTCCAAAATGGCCTTTTCTTTCTTCTAAGTGCCAGCGCCCGCCTAGACCGCCTAGACCGCCTAATGCTCACCTAGCCTGCATAGCTCCCTCCTAGGCCATTTATTCAGATATGAGTGACAGTGTGTTCAAGGATTTAACTTTTAAAGAAGATTTCCGAGAATTGTAAAAGAAAGAGATGATGCTTACATTGTTCCTACAACCTTGTGAGTATTTGCTAGACTCTGCGTGCCTTAAAAACGATACGTGCCAATCCAAAATCTGAAAGTTTTGGGTTCATGTTCTCATCCAAGAGAGTGTTACCGACCTTCAAATCTCTGTGTATTAACTTCAAACAGGAATCATGGCGGAGATATAGAAGCCCTCTAGCAACACCCTGAATAATCTTGGAGCGTCGACCCCAATCAAGCACTACTCCTCCTGGCATTGGAATTTGGGATTCAAAATATAACAGTAATGTCATTAATACATCCCAATCCCGTGCACTTCACAATGAAAAAATTGACCATCACTAGGTAACAAAGAGCAATTGGTAACATTGAACTAAAAGTGGCGGTGAATGTATATATAGACCAATTTAGAGATTATGCGCACATCTCCTTTGTTGCAGATGGTTTCATTGTTATCTGCAATTTTTAAGTGGTTCCAGTTTTTATTTTATTGATATGATGAACAACTCTATCCAGGTGCCTATATCACACAACGTTTACTGGAAGGAGTTATTGATGCTTGTGTATGTCTGGGTGGCTTTTCTTATTGTTCACATTGTTAAGGTAAGTTATTTTACTTTGTTGTTCTGTACAACTAAAGAAGTTTTTCTAGGAACTCATCTATTCGCATACCGAACGGCTTTACTTAGCTTTTTTTTAATTTTTTTTTATAAATAAATAGTATTGCCGAACGGCTATATTCGGTTTTCAAATTTTTTAAAGAAATAGTATAGCCGCTCGGTTATACTCTCGGTTTTTGCTTATTTTTTGTAAAAAGAAATAGTATAGCCGGCCGGCTATACTCGGTTTTTGGCAATTTCTTAAGAAATGGTATAGCAGCACGGCTATATACGGATTTTTAAATTTTTAAAGAAATAGTATAGCCGCGCGGCTATATTCCGTTTCTGAAATTTTTTGAAGAAATAGTATAGCCGCGCGGCGATACTCGGTTTTATTTTTTTTTTAAAGAAATAGCATAGCCGCGGGTTTTTATTTTTTTAAAAGAAATAGTATAGCCGCGCGGCTATACTCGGTTTTTTCAATCACTAACCTAAGTAGAAGATTTCGTGATCTTCCCTCTCTTGGCAAATTCCAAAAAAGCTCTATGAAATGAGCTCAACCTAAAAGAAGGTACAGAAGCTTTGAGTATAGGCAGTATCGCTGCAATCCAAGCTGTTCTGAGCAACCCAACAAGACCCACCTCCATTTTAGCAAAAACCCAGATCAGAACAGAGCTTAAAGAGTTGAAAAAGGCTAGTCTCTACACCCTGCTAAAGTGCTATGTACTTAGAGGATTAGAGGGCATAGATTCATCAAAACATAGTCTCTTTTGAAGTATGTTGGTTTTAGTTCTCACTTACATATTGAAGTATGTTTGAAGTCTCACATATGTGTTAAAATATGCTTGCAGGGGTGCATGATTCCTTCTGGACTAATGCATGTGATGTGGACCAAATGAACGAGATACTTCGGGACAAATTTGTGGAGCTTTATAGCATGCTGATACTTGAAAATGTAAGTGAACTACGTGCTGTTTCTCTTCTGGAAATTGTGGGTCTCATAAATTCAGATCTTTCTCTGGCTTGTTTAAAAGCAACTTGGGTGGAATGACTTGTATTTGACACAATGATTTCTCAAGGCGACATAAGTTCGTTTTGATGTGTCCTCACAAGGTTTCAAGATGAAGTTTAAGAACTTACGAATGCATCTTCATTGTAGAAAACTTTTGCATTGAAAGACTGTATTCAGCTTCTCCCTAATTTTTACTATATGATATAATGAAATCGTCAAACTGCTTCTAATTGTTTGAGAACTTGCATTTAGAAAGTTGCTTTACACACATTTTATATGTAGACCATAGTGTATGGCCAGAAAGAGACAAACATATAAGTGCAGCCCCATACGTCATTGCAAACCAACAAAGAAGTGGAGAACATGGGTAAAACTTAGGATCACTTGCAAAGAATCGTCTGATACCATGTTAGACAATCAGTGATCCCATAAGTTTAATGTGTTGTGTAATAGATCAACGTTGTATGTCAAGGTTTCAAGTGAACCCACTATGCAATGCAAGAGCAATTTATGGAAACTTCACAAACAAAATTGGTGTAAAAACTAAAGATCCATCATCTCAACTCAGAGTGGTTGAATAACGGAAAAATGATGTTTGACACAGACCTAAGTTACTTAGTGGCATAAAATTAACCGCCAATCATGCTTAACAATAAAATAAACAGAGCTTCTAATAACTAGTTAGGTAAGTAACGTCTTGCGGATCAATCTATGCTAACAACCTGAAACCCCACCAAATTAATACTTGGATACCAAAGCCAAGCCACAAAAGAAAAGGCCAAGTCGACCACTTCTCCTTTTTGTCTCTCTTTCTACCTTGTTTTAGTCTCCTCCCTACTTTGGCAAGAATCCCATGCTAAACTTGTTCCAGTTCAAAGATACTTTCTCGATTTCCCCCACACTTAATTTATCATACATTAATGCCCTCCAACATATAAATGCCTTAGAAAGCATGCACAAGTTTCAACACACTCAAACACAACATACAGCCATACGCAAACACTTAGCTACTCTTTGCTCACAGCCAGCCTTAACATAAATACGTAAGAGACTCAGAGAAGAGAGAAGAATAGAATGACTAGCGCAGCGCAGGAGTTGCTGGGATGATGTTTCAGTGTGTGTTTGAAGGAAGCCTGTCAATGCGGGACTCCGAAATTGAGCAAAGGCCTTACCATAAGAACTGCAGTTGCGCTCTGCACATATTCCTCCTGTAATTAAACATTATTGTCACCTTTCTTCAATACAACTGAAAATACCAGTTAAAATACCAGCCCATAAGTTTGAAACGCTGTGTTTCACTAACCCAATCTGCCCCTTTTTTTGGACGAACCCTATCCTCACTTATCTCTCAATCTCTCCGCCTCCATCACCTCCCATCTCTCTCTACCTCCGTCTCTCATCTTTCTCTGCCTCCATCATCTCCTCTTGCGCTTCCTTGAAATAAGGTGAGCCAAGCAGCAGCTACAAAGAAAAGAAGAAAAATTCAAAATACCTCTGACGAGTTGAGAAGAAGCCATCGCCGCCACTGGTTGGGTCGAGAAGAGTAGAGAAGCAGCCACCTGACCCGCCCAGGCGGCCTGCCTGACTCCGTGGCGCCTACCCCTAACGTTTAGGGTGAACTCCCGGCGGTGTTCTCCCGCCTAGCGCCTAGGCGCCGCCTAGGTCGATTTTTCAGAGTTTCTTCTTCGTTTTTAGTGGTGGGAGGTGAAGAGATAAGAAAACATGGAAAAACGGCATGAAAGATGAAGAAAAATTAATAAAATAAAAACAGAAAATTATTTTTAATTTTATTCAACAATCTTTTGATATTAATTTGTCCTTACCAGCCCTTAAATGTCATATGAATCATCGGGTTTTTGACTGGCATTGGCCTAATGCATGAAAGCACTTGTGATAATAAGAGTAGAACGGAATTGTTTCTGTTCTTAATATGGAGGAGACATAAAGCCAATGCAGAACTAAGCTGGTGGGTGTTGAGTTTTCTGCATATTTTTAACATAAAGCCAACTCACAACAACTAACAATTGCAAGAGTAAATCAGAAGTCAAAACTAATCAGAAGCCAACTCTCAACTAGTCAACAATTATCATAGCATCCACTGTCCAGAGAGAGATGTTAAAAGTTGGAGAAAATATTATAGTATTAAACCCATATAAGATAGTGCAGCATGTTTCTTTGTTTTTTTGTTGACTAATAAGTGCTGTAGGCATTTTCAAAGGGTTCAAAGGACACTGTGAGGCTCTAGGGCAGCTCTCCTCCTTGGTTCTCTCACACAGTTGTTGACTAATAGAGTGCTGTAGGCATTTTCAAAGGGTTCAAAGGACATTATGGGGCTTGAGGACAGCTTGCCTCCTTGGTTCTCACACAGCTAGTGGAGATATCACGTGCATCCAGTTCCATTCCTTTTACTGATTATTAAAAGGGCAGAAGCTGGGCCATTTTTCGGTGTGGATGCAAAGGTTGATACACGCGTGTGTGAGAGGAAGAACAGAAAGTGATCTTTGTGGGTGAGAGAGTAAGGTTTTTGGGAAATACTGTGAGTGGTGTAGTAGCTGGATTTTGGGTTATGTTGATTTAACTCAAATGTATCTTGTATTGGTGTTATTCTCATAGTGAAGAAATCATCTCTCCGGGGACGTAGGCAAGAGTTTGCTGAACCTCGTTAAATCTCTTGTGCACTATTTTTATCCCTTATTTACATTATTTGTTCAACTGTGGTTTGTGTTGTGGTGTGTGTACTTCTGAATTTCAGTTTATCAAAGGTGAAAATTCACAAGAGAGAGAGAGAGAGAGAACATATGAAAACTTGACAAACCAACTTACAGTAAAAAGTAAAGATTCATCATCTCACCTCTAAGTGGAGAAAGCTAATATGATAATGAAAGCATAAAATCATATTAAGTTTGCAAGTCAGTGATTGGTATAACGAAAAGTGATGCTTGACCCAGACATATGTATGTTAGTTGCATGGTGTTAACCGCCAAGCATTCCTAATAATAAAAGGAGCAGCCTGTCTAACTAGTTAGGTAAATAACGTCTCTGCGGATCAATCTAAGCTAACAATAAACCAACCGCACCAATAGTATACTTATTTTAGATACCAAAGCCGAGCCGCAAAACAAATGGCCAAGTCCAGCATTTCATATTTCTGTCTCATTCTGTGGAAAATTAGAGCCCTGTTCACAAAGATGAACTTTCCCTAGATGAAAACGCTTCATATTTCATATTTCTTGCTTTTCTTTCCACTTTGGCAAGAATCTCATTACTAATTAAACTTGTCTCGAATTCAACAAGTGTTGTGAATTAATACTAACTCACTTCCCCTTAGGACCTTGTTGTTGATGAACTTTGTGACCAACTCAATGATGGATGAGTCTTACACACACACAGAAATTTAACCAAGAAAGAAATGACACAAGTGTTTATAGAGGTTCAGCAAATTGCTTACTTCCTCTTTGGTGATCTCCTTGAGAACTTTCACTAATGAAGATAGGTTACAAACTTTGGTTTACAAAGAAAGGAAACCCCCTTAGAACACTACCCTCACAATCTGTTTCTCTCTCACCCTTGCTCAACACCTTGATACACTTAGAGAACTCTCTTGCTCTCCCCTTGGTATTTTCTGAACTTACAAGTTTTCAGCTTCTCTATACTTTGCACAAACTTATGCACTTCACCACTCTAGTTCTCTTGCTTCCTCTTCTCTCTTATATAAGCCTTTGGACTCTAAGACAAGGTATCAAAGTTCTACACGTTCTAGCTTTAGTTATCCAACTTTAGACACCTGTTATGGCAGCTCACAAAGTAAGTGATCAATGGTTATTAGCTGCCATCAATCTCTTGAACCAAGAGAGAATTCACTCATTGAAGCAAGTCATCAATTTGCCAAAGTGTTCTCCCCACCTTTCCACCTGCTTGCCACCTCTTATTATATCAGAAGTGATCAGAAATATCCTTGCAAGTCGATAGAAAATGGTAGCACACCAAGGAGGACTTGAAAACGCGTAGGAAAAAAACAGGCACAGCACTGAAGTGACCGGTCGTGATACCCAGCGACCGGTCGTCGCGACCATTTGAATACCAAACGACCGGTCGCTGATACCTTGCGACCGGTCGCTTTCAGCGAAATTTCCAGATTTCGAATCTCTGAAAAAACGACCGGTCGCCCAAACCTTGCGACCGGTCGCTCTCTCCTTCACTTGCATACTAAATGTGAGCCATTTTTACAACAATCTCCACCTTGGCGAATCATTTAATCACCCATGAACCATTGTTGACCTCTAGAACCTCTTCAACCTCTTAGAAATCGTTCTAGTAATTTCCAAGAACTCCACCATGGCAATACACCTCTTGCCTCAATGCACCTTTGGTGGAAGGTGCTTCACCAAGTCTAGACTTGAATAACCTTGACCTCTTTTTGCAGAAAAGAGATCCCCCTTGCCAAATTCGTTGCTCCTTGCCTTCTTGGAACCTTGAATCATTGACTTCCTTTGATATGCTAAACACATACCAAACCTTTGTTCACTAAATCCCCTCTTAGCACTCCTTGCTCCTGGATTTAAGAACACCTTTCTTTTCATCTATGCACCTCTCCAACTTTCCCGTTTCATGCTCCCTCTAGCACTCCGAAACGTGGCTGGAACTTCTTGGTCCATCCATCCAAAATCTAGGGACGGTTTGATGAATTCCTTGGGCCCGGACCTTGCACTTGATGATGGCTCCACCTCAAGTAGAACCCCTTTGTGAGTTTGTTGTTGTTGCCCTCCTTCTTCAGCCCTTGTGTCAAGCTCCACCTCAAATGGAGACTCCCATGACTACTTTGGCAAGAAGTTTCCCTTCAACAACATTCTCCTCCTCATCCCTTGTCTTGACTTCACTTTCTGCACCTTTGAAATCAAGCACCCTTGATGATGAACTTGCATGCAAGAAGAACTTGCTATGACTTCCTTTCCTCATATGTGTCAAACATCAACTTATTTGCACACACATGATATGAGCACCCGGAAATCACAAAATCCAACTTGAAGTAGAACTTGAACTTTTACCCGAAGAACTTGCCAAGACTTCCCCGTTACTTTCCTCCGTAACCGTCAAGAGTTCATCATATGTGTCCTCATCACACACGTTGACTGAACCTTTGGCTTTCTTCATCTTGTTCAGCTTCTCCTTCCATCCTGGACAATCTCGCCTCCAATGATCCGTAGATCCACACTCGAAGCATCCTTCATTGTCTTTGGACTTAGCATTCCTCCCGTTGCTACCCTTGCCTTCACGCTTGCTTGAACGGCTACCCTGCGATCAATCCAGCATCTTGAGAGTTCTCCTCCGAACGTTGAGACATCCTGTGGTGCGTCATCACATCTTGCACCACATCCTCAAACTTCAAGGTACTCTTCCCGAACATAAGCGTCGTTCGGAAATGCTTATAAGGGCAGAGGCAAGGATGTAAGAAACATGAGTGCCTTATCCTCCGTATTATACAACACTTCCATTCTATGCAAGTCAGCAACACATCTATTGAAGCTGCTCAAATGCTCCATTAGATTACCTTCCTCCTCCATCCGAAGATTTAGGAGTTCTTCCTTGAGGAAGAGCTTGTTGGACAGCGACTTCCCTGCAAACATCTCTTCGAGCTTCTCCCATGTTTGCTGCGCTGTGTCCTTCATCACGTTGATGAGCACATCATCTGTGAGATAGTTCTCGATGGCTCCTCAAGCCAACTCGTCTAGTACACCCCACTCCGCATCTGTCATGGCTGCCGGCTTCTTCTCCTTGCCTCCCAAGACAACACATAGATTTTGTTGTGTAAGGGCTGACTTCATCCTTCTTTGCCACAAGGTGAAGTTCTCCTTCCCTGTGAAGGGCTTTAACTCCACCTTCATGCTGACAGATTGTGGCAGCCTCTGCATAGAGCTACTTCCAATTTCAGCTTCCTTGTCACTTGCCATCTTTAACACACTAGCACTCCAAAAGAAGAACTAGCCCAGCTGCCAAAACACAGCTCTGATACCACTTGTTGTGAATTGAGCAAGAAACTCAACTCCACACTCCCACTAAGATCTTGTTGTTGATGGACTTTATGACACACACAAAGTATGGATGACCGGTCGTTTTTCCTTCACTTGCATACTAAATGTGAGCCATTTTTACAACAATCTCCACCTTGGCGAATCATTTAATCACCCATGAACCATTGTTGACCTCTAGAACCTCTTCAACCTCTTAGAAATCGTTCTAGTAATTTCCAAGAACTCCACCATGGCAATACACCTCTTGCCTCAATGCACCTTTGGTGGAAGGTGCTTCACCAAGTCTAGACTTGAATAACCTTGACCTCTTTTTGCAGAAAAGAGATCCCCCTTGCCAAATTCGTTGCTCCTTGCCTTCTTGGAACCTTGAATCATTGACTTCCTTTGATATGCTAAACACATACCAAACCTTTGTTCACTAAATCCCCTCTTAGCACTCCTTGCTCCTGGATTTAAGAACACCTTTCTTTTCATCTATGCACCTCTCCAACTTTCCCGTTTCATGCTCCCTCTAGCACTCCGAAACGTGGCTGGAACTTCTTGGTCCATCCATCCAAAATCTAGGGACGGTTTGATGAATTCCTTGGGCCCGGACCTTGCACTTGATGATGGCTCCACCTCAAGTAGAACCCCTTTGTGAGTTTGTTGTTGTTGCCCTCCTTCTTCAGCCCTTGTGTCAAGCTCCACCTCAAATGGAGACTCCCATGACTACTTTGGCAAGAAGTTTCCCTTCAACAACATTCTCCTCCTCATCCCTTGTCTTGACTTCACTTTCTGCACCTTTGAAATCAAGCACCCTTGATGATGAACTTGCATGCAAGAAGAACTTGCTATGACTTCCTTTCCTCATATGTGTCAAACATCAACTTATTTGCACACACATGATATGAGCACCCGGAATCACAAAATCCAACTTGAAGTAGAACTTGAACTTTTACCCGAAGAACTTGCCAAGACTTCCCCGTTACTTTCCTCCGTAACCGTCAAGAGTTCATCATATGTGTCCTCATCACACACGTTGACTGAACCTTTGGCTTTCTTCATCTTGTTCAGCTTCTCCTTCCATCCTGGACAATCTCGCCTCCAATGATCCGTAGATCCACACTCGAAGCATCCTTCATTGTCTTTGGACTTAGCATTCCTCCCGTTGCTACCCTTGCCTTCACGCTTGCTTGAACGGCTACCCTGCAATCAATCCAGCATCTTGAGAGTTCTCCTCCGAACGTTGAGACATCCTGTGGTGCGTCATCACATCTTGCACCACATCCTCAAACTTCAAGGTACTCTTCCCGAACATAAGCGTCGTTCGGAAATGCTTATAAGAGAGAGGCAAGGATGTAAGAAACATGAGTGCCTTATCCTCCGTATTATACAACACTTCCATTCTATGCAAGTCAGCAACACATCTATTGAAGCTGCTCAAATGCTCCATTAGATTACCTTCCTCCTCCATCCGAAGATTTAGGAGTTCTTCCTTGAGGAAGAGCTTGTTGGACAGCGACTTCCCTGCAAACATCTCTTCGAGCTTCTCCCATGTTTGCTGCGCTGTGTCCTTCATCACGTTGATGAGCACATCATCTGTGAGATAGTTCTCGATGGCTCCTCAAGCCAACTCGTCTAGTACACCCCACTCCGCATCTGTCATGGCTGCCGGCTTCTTCTCCTTGCCTCCCAAGACAACACATAGATTTTGTTGTGTAAGGGCTGACTTCATCCTTCTTTGCCACAAGGTGAAGTTCTCCTTCCCTGTGAAGGGCTTTAACTCCACCTTCATGCTCGCAGATTGTGGCAGCCTCTCATAGAGCTACTTCCAATTTCAGCTTCCTTGTCACTTGCCATCTTTAACACACTAGCACTCCAAAAGAAGAACTAGCCCAGCTGCCAAAACACAGCTCTGATACCACTTGTTGTGAATTAATACTAACTCACTTCCCCTTAGGACCTTGTTGTTGATGAACTTTGTGACCAACTCAATGATGGATGAGTCTTACACACACACAGAAATTTAACCAAGAAAGAAATGACACAAGTGTTTATAGAGGTTCAGCAAATTGCCTACTTCCTCTTTGGTGATCTCCTTGAGAACTTTCACTAATGAAGATAGGTTACAAACTTTGGTTTACAAAGAAAGGAAACCCCCTTAGAACACTACCCTCACAATCTGTTTCTCTCTCACCCTTGCTCAACACCTTGATACACTTAGAGAACTCTCTTGCTCTCCCCTTGGTATTTTCTGAACTTACAAGTTTTCAGCTTCTCTATACTTTGCACAAACTTATGCACTTCACCACTCTAGTTCTCTTGCTTCCTCTTCTCTCTTATATAAGCCTTTGGACTCTAAGACAAGGTATCAAAGTTCTACACGTTCTAGCTTTAGTTATCCAACTTTAGACACCTGTTATGGCAGCTCACAAAGCAAGTGATCAATGGTTATTAGCTGCCATCAATCTCTTGAACCAAGAGAGAATTCACTCATTGAAGCAAGTCATCAATTTGCCAAAGTGTTCTCCCCACCTTTCCACCTGCTTGCCACCTCTTATTATATTAGAAGTGATCAGAAATATCCTTGCAAGTCGATAGAAAATGGTAGCACACCAAGGAGGACTTGAAAACGCGTAGGAAAAAAACAGGCACAGCATGAAGCGACCGATCGCTGATACCCAGCGACCAGTCGTCGCGACCATTTGAATACCAACGACCGGTCGCTGATACCTTGCGACCGGTCTCTTTCAGCGAAATTTCCAGATTTCAAAATCTCTGAAAAACGACGACGTCGCCCAAACCTTGCGACCGGTCGCTCTCTCCTTCACTTGCATACTAAATGTGAGCCATTTTTACAACAACAAGGGTACGTCAAGGCAATAGCACAAAGATACTTTCTTGATTTCCCCCACACCTAATTTATCATACATTAATCCCCTCTTCTATAAAAATGCTTTAGAAAGCATGCACAAGTTACAACATACTTGGCTACACATCCCACACTGCTGCTCGCAGCCTTCTACACAAATTAATACAGGAGATTCAAGAGAACAGATAAGAAAAGAGAATGACTACAGCGGGAGTTTCTGGGATGATGTTTCAGAGTGTGTTTGAAGGAAGCATTCTGATACAAGGTACCTCCTCTCTCTCTCTCTCTCTCTCTCTCTCTCTCTCTCTCATGCATAAGTACAGTCAACTGGAGAGTGTTCGATGAAGTTTTTATCTTTGTTTTATGTTTTCTAATTAAAAGGAGAGACTGAGACAGAGGTAAAAACAACGTTTATAAAAAATAAAAATAGAACAGGGGAGAGAGAATATGAAATATAACTAGAACTAAAACAAAACAAGACAAAGAATTATTTAAAAGCAAATTTGTGATTGTAGGACCTACAAGTAATTGTAATACATTGTATCTGTAAGTGGTGGGCTACTCCTATTTCCTGTCTAGAAGTTCTTCCAATGCAGTTCTACTATGGCCATCTCTCACCAAACCAGTTAACTATATAGCAAGGCAGATTGATAAACCAGAATGCACAGTGATTGAATCACGAATGAAATCGTACAAGGAACTACTACTGGATAGCATCACTAAGTAGGTGGGTTTGAGCTTTCTGCAGATTTTTAACATTTCGGATTTACCTCAGTAAGCCAAACTCATTGTTACCATTGACATCCTTTCACATATCACATAATGCAATGTTAAAAATTCTTTCACAAATGCAAATGGCATGCCATCGTCTTTGTTGCCTGTCTCGTTAGGTCAATAGATCTTTGATTTTTGGCCATGGAATTTTACAAACCAGTATTATGACAACTTAATTACTGCTTACTCAAAAGAGGGTGAAGATAAGTGAAAGCCCATAAGTGAAACGCTGTGTTTCATCACTAACCCTATATCTTCACCTTTTTTTGGACGAACCCTATCCTCGCTTATCTCTCCTCTCGCCGCCTCCATCACCTCCCATCTCTCTCTACCTCCATCGTCTCTCATCTTTCTCTGCCTCCATCATCTCCTCTTGAGTGCCCTTGAAATAACTTGAGCCCAGCAGCAGCTACAAAGAAAAGAAGAAAAATGCAAAGATACCTCTGACAAGTAGAGAAGAAGCCGTCGCCGCCACTGGTTGAGTCGAGAAGAGTGGAGAAGCAGCCACCTGACCCGCCCAGGCCGCCTAGGCGGGCGCCCAAGCGCCGCCTAACTCCCTGGCGCCTACCCCTAACGTTTAGAGTGAACTCGCGGCGGTGTTCTCCCGCCTAGCGCCTAGGAGCACCTAGGAGCCGCCTAGCGCCTAGGCGCCGCCTAGGTCGATTTTTCAGAGTTTCTTCTTCTCTTTTTGTGGTGAGGGGTGAAGAGATAAGAAAACATATAAAATGGGCATGAAAGATGATGAAAAATTAATAAAATAAAAACAAATTTTTAAAAAAAATTTTACTCAACAATCATTTGATATTAATTTGTCCTTACCAGCCCTTAAATTTCATATGAATCATCGGATTTTTGACTGGCATTGGCCTAATGCATGAAAGCACTTGAGTTTTCTGCATATTTTTAACATAAAGCCAACTCACACAATTGCAAGAGTAACAACACCCTATGTATGAGCCCTAATCATACCAAGAGTGTGTTATATCGAATCTAGAAAGAATGGCTTCAAAGGAAAAACACAACAGTTGGCCAGACTTACAGTAAAAAGGGAGTGAAGTGAAGACAAGTGAAAGAGAACGGGGCATCAAGCTAACAACACCCTTCTTAACTTGGAGTCTCTCATCTTGCATTGCATGACAGAGAAAATTATAGACAGAGAGCATATAGATGCAATGCAGCCACACCATGCACCTTGCAAATCAATAGTGAAGTGAAAATGGAGATTTGGGAGTTTTGAACCCTAAAGCAACTGACAACATCACCAACCTAAGTCTCTGGAAAATACAAGATACATATACATGACAGTCCTGCTTTATATGCGATTTAAAGTAAAAAATTCCAATTTTTGGTTCAATTTTAAAATAGGTTTTAACTACTTACATGACTTCAGATACAGATCTAAGTACATACATGAGAACTATATATAATTGGAGCTTGTGAGAAGTTCACTTATATATAAGTACATACAAAACAAGACAGTTGCATTGTGTTACTAACATATCACAAAAAATAAAGCCAACCATTTTAAAATTCATTGTACAAACCAACACGACACATGGAGTCTCGACGCACAGAATGCATTGCAAATATCAGCACATTGTTTCTCAAAATAAACGGAAGCAACTTTACGTACAAGGTCATCAAGATAACAAAGCCTGCATATAGAAATGACCATGAAACTGATGAAAGCAGTAAAACAAGTATTCACACTGGTATTAGATTTCTTTTACCAACAAATAGAAACTCCCTGCATCTATGTATTTTGATAGTGTTTACCACCTTTATGGTAGTGAAGTGGTTATTAGTTATTACCAATGAGTTCTCTGGTATGGCCTTGGTGCTACACAAAAGAATATGTAAGAGAGCCATTGAGACCCATCATTGTTAACATCTGATGAAAAGGGTCAAATTAGAAAGTACTAGTGGGCCCTTATACTCGTATCAAGCAACGCCATGATTCTTGTTGTAAAAAAGCCAAAGTTCAACACTATATTTTATGTCCTAAGATGACTATTATTCTACTGGTATTAGGTAACACAGAGAGAGAGAGAGAGAGAGAGAGAGAGAGAGGACAGTGACACCTTGCTAGAAACCGAGATGGTGATTCATAGCAAACAACAGAATTGGTAACGAGATTAGTTAGAAGACGTTATTATGGAGAAAACCTTGTTAAAATCCCACAGTTCCAACGATCGCTAAAGCAAGATAATTTATTTGTCCTGGCCTTCTCTCTCCCATTCCCATGTGAGTGTATTGGTAAAACTTAAGGCCCCACATTGAGAAGCTGATTTTCTCAAGAAAAAACAATTGCCTTGTTGCATAACTACTTTGACAAGGCCACATGAAAACAAAAGCTAAAAAGAATAATGCTTTTGCAAGAACCACCATAGTAAACTTATCTTGAGTTTAACGGGGCCATACCATATTTACCATAGCAAACTTCTCCTGAGCTCAATGAGGTAACGAAACTAACAAAAATTCTACTCTTGGTTACTCCAACACTTCCGTGAAGATATACCATCTTTGCTCTATATAAATATGTAACAGAAAGCACTTTCAAAAAAACATATGTAGCAGAAAGCAAGCAAAAAAGTTAAGAAATTTAATTCACACATACACACCCGCACTCAAACCTTTACAAAGAAAGCTTAGGAGAAAAAGAGAGGTAGGAGAAATGGCCACTGGAATAGCTGCCATGATGCTTCGAAGTGTCATTGAAGTAAGTATATCAATGCATGTTATGGAGATTGAGCATAGGCCATACCATCGCAATTGCAGTTGTGCACTGCACAAGTTGAAGAGTATTTGCTCCAATGCTTGCCCTCCTCAACAAAGGAATATTTCATTCCCCAAGAAAAAGCCTCCGTCTTCTAAGTGGCTCATCACTATGTGGAACAAAGAAGACCCGAATGCGCCATGTCATGTAGAGGACAAAGTTTAGAGAGCTTGAAACAGGAGAGCAAAAAAAAAAGGTCAGGAAACTGCGATTTAGCTGTTTCTCTCTCTCCTCCTCTCCCCACCCCTTCTCTTTCTTCTTGTAAACATCATGTCCCACTTTCATTTACTCTTTATGACACAAATTGCACACAAAAGATACCAATATATGTTGGGCTCAAATGCCCTTTTGTTGCGTAGAAAGTGTCTCTCATCTCAGACGTACTTCTAAATATCTGTTATATCTCCACAAGCTCCCGCCTTTATCTTCCTCATCCTCCTTTAAGAACCATTCATCAAACGGAACAAGGAACTCAGTCTCCTCTGTTTCACCTATTACAATCTCTCTTTTAAATGTAGACAGGCCAGGCGTGGGGTTAGAGGTTCAACTCCTACACAGACAAAGACAAAGGAAGATTGGGGGATGGTGGGGAGGTATATGTTTCACAAAGCACGTACTCTACACACACAAATAGACACATAGATGATGCAGGATCCTAGCTGATATTACTAGCTACATCTATACAGCTACAGTCAACAGACTTTACAGACTACACCAAGTTGGTAAGCCATAATACGAACCAAACAGATTATAATTTAGGAACAGGAAAGAATATCACTCATCCATCTTGATATTGAAAGCTCTTCTCTTGAGGGCCATGGCAGCCTATGTTGCAAGGATACGGATAGGGGTATGCCATATTCGTCGATACGCCAAAACTCGCCACTTCGTTCTCCCCCGCCTCTTCTTTCCGATGCGTACAGCGTCCATCCTAGCCAAAAAGGGCTAAGTTTTAGCTATATTAAATTATTAAGTTAATTGTTTTCCTATCTTTACTAGGATTTAGTTAAATACCGGCGATTAAAATAATATAAATAACAAAAACTGATATTGCATCTATCATGGTATTATTAAATGCGTGTAACCAAATTATATGCATTTTGAGAACAATTAAAAACGCACAGCACAGTTTGCTCCTTAAAAAATGGATTTGCTCTCTCAAAAAAGAAAAAAGAAAGCAGGTTTATTCCTCTAAACATGCATTCGCTCCTCTTCTTCCTCGGGCAGCAGCGCAGCTTCTTCCAAAAAACCTATGCTTGTATCCATAAGCATAAGTATCATCAAACTATTCAAATCAAACAAGAGAACCCAAATTTGTGTCTCTACTTCCACTGCAACAGTTGCCCATAAAGGAAGAAGTACATAATTGCAGTGGAATTAGAGACACAAATTTAGGTTCTGTTGACTTGTTTGATTTGAATAGGATTGTGTTGGAGTTCGATGATACTTATGCTTATGGACTCTGAGGATACAAGCAAAGGTTTTTTGGAAGCAGAATTGGCAGTATAACACGTTGCAAAGAATGATAATGAAGTTTTGACAATTCGCGAGGAGCAACAGCTCTTGTACGGGAACAATGTAACTTGTCCAACTCCTCAGTCATCTCCCAGTGCAACAAATAGGGGTTCCTTTGACATGATGAGCACTTGTTTCTCTCCAGTTGTGCAATCTCAGTCATCTTCCAGTCTAAAGCTGCCGCTTGGTCCTGCCATCCCAGATTCCATGTCACAATGCAAGTCCGGTAAGGATTCTCTTGAAGCGGATTTATTTTATTTCATTTAAGCAGAATTTAATGGTTGATTTTTTTTATTTATTGTTCTTGACTGTGTGGTGGATCTCTTGAATTGGATTTATTTGTTTTCAAAATCAAAAGATTTTCTTGAACTTCTCCTGAATTGTTCTTGACATATGATTGTGATTGATATTTCATCAACGAGAACAAATATACTATAACGCATAATTATAAGATATAATTATATCATACAAAGATCATAAGATTACAGAAAAACAGAGTAAGCTATTTGAGTTAGAGTGATCAAGATTCTAGAATACCCTACCGTGACAGATATAGCTTCTGGAATATCAGCTTGTGTTGCCATTAATCTGCAGATAGTGGATTCTGAGGCGCATGAAGGAACTTTGTTTTTATCCAAACTCCAAAAGCTACCTCAAACTTTGGAGCTTTTAAGTTGAATTGAATCCACGGATGCAGCTAGCAAGCTTTTTATGTCTGCCTTTGTTGCTGCTGCTGCTGACTATCTTTGCAGCTTTTGAGTTAAGTGTTTTTTAACATTAGATATCTGTATTAATCTGTTGATGGTTATATTAGCAAAAGCAGCAGCCACAGGAACTGACAAAATTGCCACTTTTTATATGCTAATATGCAATGGTTGGATGAGTTGGCCACTAATGCAATGGTTGGCAGCAAAGCATGTCATTCTTTCTCATTTCTACCTGCCAGAAAGTAGGAGCAAGATGAATGTTAAAGTACCCATTTTAATTATCTTCTACACAAGATAAAAGGAGAAACAAGAAAGCCAAAATAAATATCCCAGGCCTCTGCACATGTTTCACGGGAATTCTATTCAAATTAACTGAACTCATTCTTGATTCTCCTACGAATAAATCATTAGTTCAACACTCAATATAAGCTTCATCATATGAACACATACATAGGCTTGAGAAAGAATCATACATTTAGCTCCCTGTTTCAGTACAAAGGGAATCTCCTAGCACTAAGGAAGCTTTGACAGTTAAGCAACCAACGGGGGTAGTCTGCCGGGCGAAAGGCTGGCCTGACACACGGCAACCTTTTGGTATTAGTTGGTGAGTGCTTATTTTTATTTCTTTGCATTGTTCATCTCTATATCTGCACTGCCTAATCATGTACAAGATACTGTAGTTTGTATTCATCATATCCAATGCAATACTATTGGGCAAAGGAAAATTTGAAGGAATAGATCATTTAAGTACAGACATAAGCACAAACTTGAAAACAAAGAACAATGACAGATTTGTATAGGGGATCAAGGAAACATGCACCTCTCTGTGTCTGTCTCTCTCTATGTATATATGCACACACACACACACATCTCAACAAACTTTTCTTCCTCTATTAATATGTCCCTCAATATGGAAAGACTGATATGCTTCCTCTTTTTTCTCTTTTTTGTAGGATATGATTCCTCTTTGGTATACACCTTTTCTATTTACCTCAAGTTTTTGACAGAGACACAGCCATGCCATGCCATCCCATCCAAATTGACTTCTCTTCTTCATAAATGGCACCATTTTGACAAATGGTAGGAAATCCTCTAGCAGCGTCATTTCGTACATACAGATTATATGGTGATATAGCCCACACCGCCCACTCTAACATATGTACTAGAACATCAAAACACCTTCAAGTTTGGGCATTGGAAGAAGGATCTCTTTCTTTTCAATTTGGTAAGGAAGCAGAGCAACTCCTACTTTGTGATATACCCAGCCAGCAGAATACTTGGAGGGAGCAGGAAGCCCAGCAACTTTGTCTCTTTCTTTTTTTCTCCTGTGTTTTAGTTTGTGGGCGAAAATAAGAAAAGGTGACCTAAAAGGCTAGAATTCTGCATCATTCACTACATTTCAGCAAGTATAGAGCAATGCTCTGGACCAGGTTGCTACTAATGGTAAATATGAAGATTACGAAACCAAATTTACTTTTCAAATTTCCTTGCAGAGCCGAAACAGAACAGTTACCCCAAATTTAATCAGGCAGTGGATTCAATTTACAGCATCCCATCCCATAGCCCATAGCATGATAGCAGAAAAGAAAACACAACTGCCCTATCTTCACACACACAGATTACATAAACAGTGACTAACAGGCAAATTATCTTCACAGATGATCAAACAAATAATACTATCATTTCAAAACAACATGCAGATTGATTCAAGTGCCAAAATTAGGGGAGAGATTCAGAGTTGTACCTTTTTATTGAACTCAAAGACTCCATGCCAGCCAAAGCTTTCTACTTTTTTTCGAACTGACCAAAGCTTCCTACTTGCGAAAAGAAAATTTACAATGTCCTTCAAAATAATAAATAAAATTTACATGCCAGCCAAACCAAAATTTTACGACCCTATTTAATTATCCAAAAGTAGGCCCCACCATCCCCCTCCGTGGCTGGCTATCTATCTCTCTGTCTCCTCCAAAGCCCCAAATCAAAAGCATGCCCAATCCAATCCAACCCAACCAACCGGAGCCTAATGGGCTACTCTGTGACTACACCACCCGGTCCGCCACCCATTCTCTCCAACCACCACCACCCCCCGAACCCGAACCCGAAGTCCATTACAAACTTGACCCGACGCTCCCTCCTCCTCTCCGCACCACTCTCCCTCACCCTCCAGCCACCACCATCGTCCGCTGCAGCATCTCTTCCGCCACCCGACACCACCATTACCGACCGCGTCTTCATGGACTTCAGCCTCTGCCCCACCTACTTCCGCCCCTTATCCTCATCCGACTCAAAACCCGCCCTCTGCCCCGACTCGCTCCCGCTGGGCCGGCTCGTCCTCGGCCTATACGGCCACCACGTCCCCCTCACCGTCTCCAACTTCAAGTCCATGTGCACCTCCTCCGCCTACAAGGGCACTCTCGTCCACAAGCTTTTCCCCGGCCAATTCTTCCTCGCCGGCCACCAAGGCGACAAGCCCGGCGACGTCCGCCGCCCCACGGGTTTCGCCCGAAACACCGAGACCGTCGATTCCAAGGCCTTTGCTCTGACCCATTCCCGCCCCGGCCTCCTCTCCCTCAACCTCTCCGAGAACGACGACGAAGACGACATCAAGCTCGACCCGGATTACCGAAACGTCGAGTTCTTGATCACCTCTGGGCCCGGTCCATGCCCCGACCTCGATTACAAGAACATCGTCTTCGGCTCAGTGCTCGAAGGTTTACTCTTTCTGCAAGATTTGATTTTTATTATTTTCAAAATTTGAGCTTGGTTAGTTAAATTTGTGTTTTGGTTTTGGTTATGAAGGTTTGGATGTTGTGACAGCCATTGCTGCTATACCTACATACAGACCATCTGAGAAAATACAGCAATTCAACGATTTTGCAGAATTTCTTGGGGATGAGAGAGCGATGAATGCTCGGGCTTTGTGGAACAAGCCTCTGAAAACAGTGTATATCAGTGACTGTGGTGAGCTTAATGTGGCAAAGCCTTCCCTTTCTCCTCCTAGTCTTCCTTAATTGCATCATATATATACATACATATATATCTGTTATTATTGTTCGCTGATTCAATGATTTTGTTGAGAGCCTTGTAATTGTATGTAAATCTTCTTCTGCAAAGATTTTGGAATGAGCACATTACATGCTTCATGCATTTGATGCATGAAAATTGTGTTATATTACTGGACTGGCATCTTTTAGTGGCAGAAAATGATGTTCAATCTGATCCCAGTGAAACCAATTTAAGGATTTACAGACCTTTTTTGATGCATATAATGCAAGCTGTACTGCTTACACAGAGCATGAGTGTGTGATACTCTAATCTATATTTACATTTTGTGGCACAATCTCAAGGTTAGATGATAGATCAACTCAAGGGAAAACTCACAAATCATGTGGAGGATAGTCATTCTATAGTGAGTGACTTATATATAGCCCTGTCTTATCTCTTAACCGTTGAATCAGGCTAATCAATTTGATCCAACAGTTAAGAGATAAGTCATCACCTAAGGGCCATATATAAAGCCCTCACTATAGAATTCTTGGTGAGAGGATAAGCGAGAACATAGGTTGTGATGCTTGGTGGCTGAGCTCAATTGATTTGATATTTACCAGTTATGTTAAGGTGTTAAGGTGTTAAGGTGTTAAGGTGTTGGTTTGTTTAAGGAGAAGATAAGTGCAATTAAGTTGATAGGTCTTAGAAAAACCTTGGAGTTGAACTCCTTTTTTCTATGCTGCCTCATTTCATATTCATACAGTAGCAGTGAATATTTGTCCACCCACCAGAATAAGAATTGGACTCAGAATTTGATATGTTTTTCAGTTTTTATGGACCTAACTTTGCTCAGTTGCAGCAGAGTGAGTGATGGAGGAAGAATGACATGTAAGTTGGGCTTTGCCTTGAACTTTGTCTGGGCCTAGCTCTGTTCTGTTCCTGTTGAGAGATAGATACTTGGCTGGCAAAGAAATTAGAAAAAGTGAAAAAGAAAGAGAGTGTAGTGTTGTGTTGTGTTGTGTTGTGTTGTGCATGTATGTAGTTGATGATGCAGTGCAGTGCAGGGATAAGATCCAAGATAACCATTGGGGGGTGGGGCCACTGATTCATTTAACCTTTGGATGCATCCCATCCATCCATCTCTAAGTCTGTAGACTCTAGTACTAGTGCTGACTTGTGCATGCATGGGCATGAGCGGAGCCCTTGTTTCTTTTTCTTCCCCAAAAGAAAAGTTACAAAACAAAACATACAACCAGGAGATGTGACCTTTTCTCCCCCTTCATCGGGTCATTGCCCAAAGAATCAAAATCAAATCAACTTCTCATTTACACTTATAAAATTTCCACAAATTTGTTTCATTAAATTGTAGGTGATTTCTCAAATTTTAATCGTCAGAGATCATTAACCAAATTAGATAATAAATAATAGTTTGGAGTCAATTTGAGGAAACCAACTACAGTATCTATTACCATTATACAGAGAACTTGGATCAGCGCCACATTGGGCCCCACAGTTGCAGACCCAAAGCATAAAACGACGAAGAGGAACCCCTTTTCTTCCCTTTTCTTTCCTTTCCTTTTCTTTTCTTCCGGGCATTTACGTAGTAGAACATGTCATAGATATAGGTATAGGGTGGGGACCACATACAGGCGAGCGTGAAGGGGCCTGCTTCTGCTCATCTGCTCATTTGCTGTGTGTGAGTGACTTCAGCCGCCATCGCCTCTCTCTCCTCTCCAATCTACGACTGTGGAGTCTCCTCATTAGAGTGGAGAAAAACTTTCCTGGCACGGGTACGTTAGCTCAGCAAACCACATCAGTATCCCAATCCAATCAAATGTCGCCACCTGTCAAGCACTAAACTTCAATCCTCCCCCACTCCTTTCTTTTCCTTTTAACTTCGATCTCTCAACTCTGCAACTTTTTTTAAATTTTTTAATTTTTTTTTTTGGTATGAACCTTCAATCCACATCGCCCTTCTCCTTCTCTCTCTCTCTCTCTCTCTCTCTCTCTTCTACTTTATCAACTCATCTACCATTTCCTCTTCTCCAAACACTCTCCCAAAAATCTTTATCTAAAATTTGTGAAAATGTTAGGGAGAACCAATTTGGGTTGTAAAAACCCAAGCTTTTTGTAAGATCCCCAAAATACAACGCCAGCTCGGGACCAAAAAAGAAAGAAAAATAAAAAGCTTCTGTCAAACCCAACCTTTTTTAATTCACATAGCCCTTCCCCAAAAACCGTAGTTCTCTTCCTCATCTAATGGGTTTTCTGAGTTTCGTTTTTTTTTTTTATGGGTAATGATTCAAGTTTTTGCTTGGTTTTATTTTCGTGGCTCTCCACGTTCTCAATTATTTGATCCTTTGAGATTTAAAAGGAAGCATAAGACTGAAGGTTCAGACCAGAAAAAGAAAATGTGGATTGCAAGAGAGGTTTAAAGGGAGGTCAATCATGTGATTGGGAGGATTGAAGGTTCAAACCAAACAAAAAAAGAGGAGCATTTCAGGGAGAGAACGGAAAGGAATAAGAGAGGAGAAGTCAAAATGCTTGACAGGAGGCGGCATTTGATTGGGTTGGGATACTGATGTGGTTTGCTGAGCTGACGTACCCGTACCAAGGAAAGTTTTTCTCCATTAGAGTGACTCTATTCGCATTTGCAATGGGCAGGTGGTCCCCATCTTCCCGCTGCTTTTTTACAGCTGTACGAACAGGATTCTCTGACAGTGGCGTGTATTCCCAAGTGGTCCATGAAACCTACTGAGGACACGTGTGCTTGTACGGGTCTGAGGTCGCTGTGCTTCGGTAGGGACAAACTGACGACTGTCTGACGAGGAACACAAAAGGAAACGTCATTCCGAGTTTGGTAAACTGTCTCCGCTGTAATCACCAGTGCCCATATAAGAAAGAAAGAAAGAAAGAAGGAAAATCTAACGACTTCCGCCACATCTGTCAACCAAAGCAAACTATGTTCCTTCCTTGCTTTCATCCATACATCAAAATAATATTAAGACCAAAAATTAGCTTATGCCTTCAATATTTCCCTTCATTTTCATATTTTAGTTAGCCTATTTATAACATAATGAAAGGGCTTTGATCATTATGCATTAATCACGATGATTTCTTACAAGTCCGCATAAATCATGATGATTTCTTGCTTTCATCTATACATCAAAATAGGCACTTGTTTGATATGTGGATATCAAGTCATGAATTGGATATACTAGAATGAAAGTGTATGTTACGAAGTTTTTGGTGACATTTTCATATTTAGCATGATTTGTGTTGAATTTTGATATTGAAGTATGATGGAGGGCAAAAAATATAAGAGATTGAAAAAATGAAAACCTTTTGAAGTTGTTTTGAAAAGTCAATTATTTATCTTTACTTTTAAAAAAAAAAGTCCAATAATTTTTTATTTCTTATATGTAAGTACAAGATGGACAACAAATAAGGAATTATAATAATTTAAATATATCATAAGAGATAAAAAATAAAATAAAATGATTCTAATACCAATTATTGATACGTAAACCTAACATAGAAGATAGAAGATAGAAGATAGAAGATAGAAGGAGGGTGAGAAGGATTAAATGATGCGCGGTTATTGAACATCATATGGGTTTACTTTACATGAGATGAGAGCAGGTATTGCCCTATTGTCTATATAGATTTGTTATCAAGGAAGGAATGAATATTTTATTGAGCGGTGTCTTGCTATTTTGTCTTTGTCCTGTAAAGCTGTGTTGTTTGAGAGCGTAACCCAAGGATTAAAGGAGAAAAGTAGCTTCTGACAAAATTAAAAAAAAAAGAAGAAAAGTTGCTGCCTCCTTCCCTACTTTCCTCCTACTTTTCCTTCCTCTCTCTCTCTCAAGTTCTCAACCATTTTATTAAAATAATAATATTTTATATAAACGATTTCATTGTCGACTGCTGTGCTGTCCTTCCTGCATATGAAGGGGGTGGTGGAAACTTGTCTCAAAATCATGTAAGAAACTTCTTGCAACACTACAAAATCTAACTTATACAAAATCTATGTTATATAATATTATATGCCTCCAAAATATTGGTACGTCAGATATCCCAAGGGGTCAAGTATGGAGCAATTAACAATTACCCCACAATGACCAAAATGCCACCGAACGGTCCAAAACATTTCTATCATTTTTTTCCATCAAATCTCACCGTTGGATGCTTTCTATACACCAATGGCTACCTGCTACTACTACAAGTCTACAACACATTACAATTTACAATCATCAATAAATCCATCAATGTTTGTCTTATTTACTGGCGACTGCAACTCCCAATTACTTCGCCACGTGGCACTCTATCTCACCGTCAAAACATCCTCCTCGGTCCTTGCGTCACCCATCCATCACTCAACAAAGTCGTCTTCTCCCAAAAAAAGGAAAAGAGCTTCTGCACTCCTTTAATTGCTTAATCAAGCATTCAAGTTTCAAACTTTTAACAGCACCACTTTCTCTCCGACTCAAAACAACACAAGTTTTTTTTTTCTTTTCCTACCTCTCTCTCCCTCTCTTTCAGCTCCAAAAACTGCTTTTTTCCGAACCACGTTTTCTTCTATGTACTGAAACTAAAGCTCTCTCTGCGTTTTTTTTACAATTTAATTGCAAAGACCAAAGTAATGGCGTTTCATCATCATCATCATCACCACCAGCAGCAAACCCCTCCAGAAATGGCGTTCCACTCCTTCACCTCGGACCAGCCGCCGCTCTCCGGAGCTCCGACGTGGCTCAACAACGCCGCGTTTCGACAACAGAACAGCTTCCTCCACGACGCGCGAAACGACGACGTCGTCATATCACCGTCGGGGAAGAGCAGCAACTGCAGCGGCCGGAACCGGAGAGAGATAAGCGGCTACGATGGCGAAGAGGAGGAAGAAGACGAACTGGAGTGCGAGAGCGCGAGGTTCAAAGCGGACTTAGTGGGCCACCCTCTGTACGAGCAGCTTGTATCGGCTCACGTCTCGTGCTTGAGGATCGCCACCCCGTCGATCAGCTGCCGAGGATCGACGAGCAGCTCGTGCAGTCGCAGCGCGTGGTGGATAAGTACTCTGCGCTTCGAGCCAATGGCGATGTCCAAGTCATGGATGAGAAAGAACTTGATTTATTCATGGTTAGTTTGTTTAAATTAAATCTCTTTCAACACTGAATTTTTCATTTCCTATGATGTTTTTTTTCTTGTGTTGTTGTTGAAAGTCTAAAACTTTATTTATTTCGGGTCTGGATATTTTAGTGGGAAAGTGCAAATTTGGTTGATCAAAATAATTATCAGAGTGTCATGTAATTAGTTTCAGTGGCAACGAAGAATCCTGTTGTTCAATTCTCCAATTATTCAACTTTACAAGTGCTTTGGAGAATCTTTTACTCTTTAATTAAATTGTGTCATATTTCCCCCACTTACTAGTTTTGATTAGTGACATGCCATGGAATTAGAATCTGTTCTGCAAATAAGTATCGAGTCTTGTTGATGTAAATGGTTAACTCTGCTAAGATTAAATTGTTTCTGATATTTTTCTCTTTCTCACCTTCCCTTGTTGTCTTTGTTCATTCTGCTACTGTAGACAAACTATGTTCTACTGCTATGCTCCTTCAAAGAACAATTGCAGCAACATGTCCGAGTTCATGCCATGGAAGCAGTGATGGCTTGTTGGGAGCTCGATCAATCTCTACAAAGCTTAACAGGTCATTTCTATTTCTTTTTATATTTCTACATGTACAGCAGATAACTGGCAAGTTTACGAATGGTTTATAACTGAACAGCTCGAGATGCATTCACAGGTGTGTCCACGGGTGAAGGCACCGGTGCTACAATGTCCGACGACGATGACCAGGTCGACAGTGACATCAACTCGTATGATGGAAGCCTGGACGGGCCTGACACCATGGGATTCGGTCCTCTCGTTCCGACTGAGAGTGAGAGGTCCTTAATGGAGCGTGTAAGGCAAGAATTGAAGCATGAACTGAAACAGGTATATTAACTACAAGACTTGCAAAGCATGTATAATAATATATTTGCCAGATGGGATATAGAAATGTAGCTAATAACATCTGCTTCTCAGGGTTACAAGGAAAAGATTGTAGACATTAGGGAGGAAATTCTACGCAAGAGAAGAGCAGGTAAACTGCCAGGTGACACCACTTCTGTCCTAAAATCTTGGTGGCAATCACATTCCAAGTGGCCTTACCCTACGGTGAGTTTCAACTTTGATATAATCCCCTTGTAGCTTTCTGTTTAGCAAATTAATTCTTTTAAAAATGGCTATTAAAACCGTCTTTCGCTTGGAATAGGAGGAAGACAAAGCCAGGTTGGTGCAGGAAACAGGCTTGCAATTGAAACAGATCAATAACTGGTTCATAAATCAAAGAAAAAGGAATTGGCACAGTAACATTTCCTCAACTTCTGTTTTGAAGAGCAAACGCAAGAGGTAGGATTGTATTTCCTTAACATATATGGTCGTTGTGTTCACATAAGTTTTGCTTTCATGAACTTTATATAATTTTTTTTTTTTTCATTTGTAATTTGGAAAAAAAGTAATGCAGGTGACGTCAGCAGCCGAAGTAAATGTGTGTGACACTTAACAAGTCCTCAACTTATGGAAAAAAGAAAAAAGAAAGTCTAGCATCAGTGAGAGAGCAATATTTGGCCATACCGAAACAGGCCGCAAGGAACTTCGTATTTCTGATACAGTAAAAGGTTAGACCAGAAAATGAAGGGCATCCTGATGTCTGATGTAGCATCTCATAAAACTTTACGCATATGTAACACGAAAAACTCGAACCAGGTAGCCTTTTTGTACCACGTTTATGTGGATCTAGCTAGATATAGAATTTTTGTATACTAAGCGTTTCTAAATTAAACGTTTGCTTTCTACATAATTTCTAATTTCTATGGATGAGAATGGCTACTACAAAGACAGTTGTCTATAGCAGTTTATGGATGTTTTGATGTGTTACATCCTGTAAAAATTTGATATCGGTAGTTTTGATGTTTTGATGAGTTACATCCTGTAGAAATTTGGTATCAGTAGTTTTGAGTGAATCGCGGTAAACAACACTAGTTGTGTGCCGCTTTCCATTACGAATTCTGGGTGGTGAGGTTTGTTTATCCCAAGCGCCTTGCTTCCTTGTGAGTTTTTGAATTTTGCAGTGTAGTTTTCCAAAAACCTTAATGTGAAATTGAAATGATAAGGCAAAAGTACAACCCAAAAAAGACTTGATTTTGGTATGTTTAATAACAGCGCACTATTAACTTATCAAAGAAGGAAACAAGAGAACACAAACGACACCCAATCTAACGTTTGGATTCTATAAAAGCTGATTCAAGGGTGGTTTCATGAACCGGCCTGCCTATGGAACCATGCTCATTGGACAAAGGAGCGGCAAACCTTACTGCGAAATCAAGAGCAGCATCATTTCCTTCTCTAGCAACACCCCCATCAAAATTGAGAGCATAACTATGAAGATCATACTGAAACCTAGTATTCTTTTGCTTTTGTTTCTTGGACAACCTGTTGTTTTGTTTTTGCTTCATAGTCTTGCAATATCCAGCAATCTTTCTGATGAAGGTCTTCCACTTGGAGCCATCCAATACTTGAGTAGACTCCTTAGCCTTGTTCAATTTCTTCCTCCACCACCATGTCGTCTCCTTGTGCCATCCACCTTCTTGCTGCAGCAAGTATTTACGTTCATAATCGTTGTTGTGGTTTTGCCGCCATGTACATGATGTGAACCCAAAGAGGCCAAAACAACCACCAACACCGCAAGGAGGAGAAGAAGAAGAAGAAGAAGAAGCATCCTGGTCTTGATGATAGTCATTCAAGTCTTCTCCTTCATCACGTTCGTACTCGTAGATGGGCGAAGTGTGGTTCATGATCAAGGTTGGTTTGTGTTCATTGTGACTAGCCATCGCCATAATCATTAAGCAGACAGAAAGAGAGAATGTAATCTAGGGTGAAAGACTCGGAAAGGAAAGGTCTTAAATAATAGGGGAAGAGATAGAGGAGAGTTCAAAAATGAGGAAATATCAAAGAAAGAAAAGAAGAGTGGTTGGTCGCTTGGTGCTAAAATTTGTTGTTCATCGCGCTTAAACCTTGCTAGTGAAGAAATAGAATTCCGAAATAAAACAAAACAAGGAATTGTTGTGGGATGGGATGCAATAAGGTTTAACTAGCGGTGTGGCCGGCTCAGTTTGCTACGCGGTGTCGTAATGGGAAACAATATTTGACAAGGAAAGCCCAAACCTAGCGATCGAAACGCGTCCGGGATTGTTGGGCTTTGGCTTTCCTTAATTAATACCCACAAAAAATAAAATAAAAACACAACATACGCACACGTCTTACTGTAGAACGACCTCTTTCTTATTTGAACAGTGGATTAATAGATTCCTTAAGAAATTTATTTCCTGGTCCTGGTCCTGGTTCTTATCTCAAGGAACGAAACGATCATGTCCAAATGTTTGTTCATGTACCTTGTTAAGCATAACCCATGAAACCAACCAACTTCGCTCCTTGTCTGTTATGGTACGCAACAGCAGACTATGGGAAATCCAATCCAAAGTGACGAAGCCAACGCAAAAAATGCATACAAACCAATCCAATCCTCGTGCTTGTATTGACGTGTCAAAACGTGATAGAAAACACTTGATTCAAAGGCAAACCTAACTGAGTTGACACTTCTATAAGATGTAAATATTTCTGTAGAACAATGAAACGGCTTCTTCCCCTATCACATTAAAACAAGACACATTAGTTATCTTCCAACAGCCTCAAACACACACCCAAATAAAGGCCCATGGGATGATGGGAGAGACATCTATGATGATGCAACTTGACTGATATATCATTTTTGAATCTGAGGCTGCGTAGAGGGGGGTTGCTGCGGTGGGCTTTGTCCTTTAGGAGGAATCTTTGCGGTCATAGCACGTAATTCGTTTGCAATTTCAGTGAAGTTCAGCCTCTCAGTTGGCTCCGAAGACCAGCATCTCTCCATCAGTGATTTCCATTCTGGATCACAAGAGTCTGGGACTGGTGGCCGCAATGTATTGCTCACAATACCTCCTGCATTATATTATGAAGAACTGGCTATCAGCATCTCTAAATCCGAGTAAAATCTTGAAAGGACTGAGCATGTTTTACAAGTGACAAGTTAATTAAGCAGTAGAAGATCACCTATGATAGCACCGTAGTGCAAATCTGCATATGGTTCGTCTCCAGTGAGGAGCTCCCACAACACAATACCAAAAGAAAACACGTCTACCTAGTGTACCCAAAAAAACCAAGGGTAAATAACTAAACAATAAAAACAGGTTTAAGAGAGATTCACAATCATTTGAGATGATCTAGAAGAAATTAAAAAAGAAAATACAAACCTTCTCAGAAACAAGGCTACTGCCACCATTCAACAGTTCTGGTGCCATCCATGGAAGTGTTCCCCGCACACCACCGGAGATCAGTGTATGACATTTCACTTTAGATAGGCCCAAGTCACCAACCTGGCATCAGAAGCAGATGGTAAACTCAATCTTATAAACAGTTCAACCAAATACAGAGCATGTCACACTGGATCAATGTTTTGAACTGCATATTGCCAATACAGTGATACTGCTGAAAATAAAAGCATATCAACAAAAAGAGGCACATTATAACATATGAGAAATCAAGTAAAGTAGGCCAAGCTCGACTCATTCCCATCCAGACAAAGCTTTATCATCTAATTAAGTTCTACAACAAAAAGAGAGAAAAATAAAAAAACATAGCCGAAACTTGGTACGGTAATTCAAAGAGTAATTCTGTTTAAAGTTTAAAGGCGGAAAAGTGCTCTATTTTTGCTCTTGTTCAGCTCACAAGAAGCATTAATTTTCCTTAAGTTTTCAACAACAAATGCATGCTCTCGAAAATGATACTGCATTTTAAAAAGATTGTGGCTTATTATACGAAAAGAAAGATCACATCAACCACAGAATGGACCAGAATGAGAATGACCAACATTCCAATCACTTACCTTGCATATTGGGCGGTGTGGATCTCGAAGATTGACAAGTAAGTTGTCACTTTTCAAATCAAAGTGTACTATATTCTTTTCATGCAGGTACTCCATCCCAAATGCCACATCCATTGCAATCAAGAGACGCTTGCACTTGTCCAGACTCCTGCTAAAATGAATTCTGCGTCACCTTTTATCCAATTGGAAATTACATACCAACTAGTCAACTACTGCTTTCATTCTAATTTTATCAAATTAATGCAAGGAAAAAAAAAGCCAAACAAACACATTACTTCTCATTCTTCTGCAAGGCATTTCTGAGAGAGCCATTAACCATATACTCTGTCACTGTTGCCACAGAACCTCCCGGCCCATCAAGCACAACGCCATAGAAAGCTACCACATTGGGGTGATGCAAGTCAGCAAGTTTGATGGCCTCATTCCAGAAATCTTCTCTCTGATTGAATACAAAATCTCTCTGATTATGTAAGTGAGGTATTAATAAACAAAAATTAATAGCTTTTGGAATCTAGTGCAAAAGACAAACCATGCGCTCTTGTTCTGAAGGCTTCCCAGAAAAACACCTATCATTTATTCTTTTAATTGCAACATCAGTGCCCCTCCATTTCCCATGATAAACAGTACCAAAAGTTCCAGAACCCAATTCTCTCAGCTCTTCAAGGTCACTGTTCTTTATAATCTACCAAAAGAGTAGAAACCGGTCAATGGTACAAGTTAACATCACAATATCAGAATAAGGAAAAATAGAAAACCAAATTTTCACCTGCAATCGGCCTCGGCTATCTGATACCGGAAAACCAAGATTTGCCTTATCTCCGAATTTGGTCTTGACATCCTGAAATAGAAAATGGAAATTAGGAGAGTCCAACAAATGTTTTGAAAGTGTGTGTGTGTGTGTGTGTGTGTGAGAGAGAGAGAGAGAGAGAGAGAGAGAGAGAGAGAGAAACTAGTACACACACAACCAATGAAAATGCTCAAACATGCACTTAGATGGCTTCTTAAATACCTCAACTTTCGCTCTGTTTTGCATGCCTGCAGTAACGTTTTGAACATCTTCATCTTGATCGGATTGATAAGCATACTCATCTTTATCATGTAAGTCAGGATTTGACGGCGAAGATGACTGAAAAACACAGGCAGCTACTCCCTCAGCAACAGCTTGAAGTTCTTGCTTTATTTGTTCCTCGGCTGATCCTATGACAAAGAAACAAAACAACATTCTAATTAAGTAATTAACTTAATACTAAAGTAAAAATAAATCAAAATTTAACTAACCTTTGGAAGACTGGGCAGGCTCTGAACTAAGATCCCTGTTCAAATTGCCCAGTGACTGCTGACCCCCATCATCCATTCGCATTTCTGTAAATGGTTCTTTTCTCAATTGTATTTTGGTTGGTTTAGGAGGCAAATGAGTATCGTGGTGCAAACTCCAAGGATCCTGATTGCTGAACAGTGAGTTTGAGGATTCCTGGGGAACAGCATCATTTGAGGTAACACCGTCCACATCATTAGGTACCATCTTGGACTGCAATCTTAAGTTCTCTTCCTTCCATTCAGCAGGAGGTTGAATTCCATTAGTTATATGGGTAGAAACAACAGGGTTGCCATAGTTAAATTCATAAGCATCCTGAGGATGGAATCCAACTCTTGATTGTGGGTAAGATTCAGGATTTCCCCACATAGATGGCTGTGCCGCCTCAAAGAATTCTACAGGCTGCGAATTATACCCATGTGAGACTTCGGCAGGGGAAGAAGCCACTACTTCGGTTGGTTTAAAGTGACTCCTGCCAACAGTGTTATCTAGAGTCACCTCCCTACCCCCAACTTGTGGTGCTTTATGGTCAAAGCTGTCTTCCACTCTAGGCATATCAATGGGTGACTTCCCATGCTCATTATTAACATAAACCTCAGTGGGGCTTATCCTGAGGGTCTCCATTCTCCCGTCAATTTGTCTCAGATGATCATATGCAATGCAAGTGTCTACATTGTCTTCTTTTGGAATAACTCCAGGAAATTTGTTGGGGTATGCAGTTGGAGATTCATGAACCAGGCATTCTGAAGTTTGAACAGGTGTGCCTCCAACAAGAGGTACATCTTGATTAAAAGGATCATTAACTAAATTTTCCTGTTTAACCTGGTACTGGAATGGCGCAGAATGTTGTTGAACAGCATCATCTTGACAACGCTGAGGAATAGCAACCATGAATGCACTATTTGGTGACTGTATGTCACCTCCTCTCCTGATAACACCATGGGGAGCTGAAATCATTGGAAGATCAACTTGTGGAAGATTCATTATCTCATTTTCACGAGTTCCCTCAGAAATCTGCGAGATCCCAGTCACCTCTGAATGAGATGTTCCAACAAGAGGATCTACTTGACCTTGGACCCTGAGTCGAGCCTCAACTCCTTGCCCAAAATTACCTTCTGCTAATGCTCCACTTACCATAACCATGTTCATTGGTTGAGCCCACAAATTGTCCTCCAGGCGGGGACTATGATAAGTTGAATTTGAATCAGATACTGGACTTCCACCACTGTCTCTATGAACCTGTACCAAAGTATCAGAATGTGCATGAGGCAATTCTCTCTGACACATATAACAGTCCTCCAACCTTTGGGATTTCTCAGGATACATTACCTGTTGGTGGGATACCAAACCATCATGAAAAATCACATGCTCTGGTGGTGGAACCTGATGCCAGCCATAAGCACCTCCTACCACTGGTGATGAGACCTGAACCTGATAGGAATTATAGCTTTGCTCAGTAGGAAACTGGACTACCCTGGGAACAAAGGTGCTCTCATCTACATAATGATCTAACCGAGTCTGCTGGGGTTGCATCAATGGCTGAAGCACATTTGGTCTTATATTAACATGAGAAGATGAGGGAGTCATTGTCATGTGCACTGCAGGAATGAAGGGATGTTGGGCGATGCCAGCAACACTATCACAGAATTGCTGTTGGGTATATACAGGACTAGCAGTCCCCAATAGGTGAGCGTTTGGGAAACCCATCTGAGGAGGAAGCTGGAGATGATCTGCTCGGTTCATAACTTCTTGGCGAGGACCAACATAAGTTTGCAGATAAGGAGCAGTGGATGGAATGCCAATTCCAGGTTGCTGCAACCCCACTTGCTGCTGCGATACTGTAACAGGAACAGACCTTTCTAACTCACACTCAGGCTGAGAAGGTGATGTTTGGGGAGGCGCAGACTTAACCACAGGAATGCCCAATGGAACTGTAGAAACTTCAGAATAAACTGCAGGGTTAGGATCCACAATCACCAATCTTGTACTAGTATCATGAGAAGTAGCTGAATCCCCTTTAGGCGATAATTTGCCTGCTGATGGAGGTCCAGTAGTGTCACCCTGACCAGGAATTGAGCTATCAACAATATCAGTTCCACTAAAATCAGAATTCTGTGTTGAAGTAGCACTTGTCATACTCTCCTTCCTCATGATACCACCACCGAGCCCATCCATAATCCCATTGACAGCATCAACATATCTTTGCTCACTATTATGTAAATCCCCGAATTGTACAACACTAGATGGATCAACTTCTGAAGCAGAAAACAAAAACACCCTCAGTTTTGCTGACCCATCTGGAGATCGCTCAACCAACTTCCCATACTCATCCTTCATATTGTCAAGATCATCAGCACATGAAACTGACACCAGTGCATCGAGATCCTCATCAGGGAGCTGATATTTAATAACCACAGATTGCCCATATGTATCCAACATCTTCTGCACTAGCTCACTGAAGCTCACATCTCTCCGAACACTAATAATCCTTGTCTGCCCTCCAACGTATCTCAACATTCCATCACTTGGTCTGGGCAAAATCTTTCCCCCAAAGCTGCACAGAAGCTTGACTTTCTTCCCTGACACAGAATCATCTCCACCATCGTCGCTTGCTTGATCAGTTCCATTGCCACCAACCCGATTGCCCAAATTGGCATTATTACCATACCCAGATGTCAAATCATTCCCAGTTTGATTAGCAACATTACCACTGACCTTATTTCCCAAATTGGGATTATAACCAAATCTAACTGCCATATCATTAACACCTTGATCCAAACCATTGCCCCCAACCCTATTAGACATATTAAAATTACAGACAGAAGGCCCAGAAGCAGTTGTTGTAGTAGAAGAGCTTACAAGATCAACAGCATTGCCGCCAAGCCGACCGCCCAAATTAGGACTGTAACCAATTCCAACAGCAACGGCAGGGTTCATCCCTGGATGCCCCACCGGCACAGGGATGCGAGGGCGCCATGTGGGCACCCCAGACATGGCATTTCCATACCCTACGCCAACAAGCCCAGCCTCCGTGACCGTTGATGGGTAAAAGACAGGTATCGAATTAGGGCTATTAACTTCAAGAGCCAGGTTGGGGAAAAGTCCATCAGGGTTTCGTCCAGTTGTAGTAGCGAGCGCAATGCGGGGCTCATCAGCCACAGTTCGAGCTACGTTTAACGGTCTTAACTCTTTGGGAAACGAATTTTGATCAAACGCCATATCTACAACAATAAAGATTTCAATTAAGGGTATGCAAATCAATCGTAAATAAGAGAACGTAGAATCAAATACGATAAAGCTAAGGCCTTTTCTTCTGGATTACAATAAAGCTACGGTCTTTTCTCCAGGATTTTCTAATTCAAGTATTGAATTTCTTTAATTATCTGGTATAAACCCCAGCCAGATTGCACCAAACTAGAATAACATTTCACAGCTTTCTAACGAAAACAGGGCAAAACAATGAAAAGAAAATTGAGAAAAGACAGAGACAGAGACGGAGAGATAAGTACCAGATTGGAACGGCGTTTGAGAGAGAGTGGAAGAGATAAGATGCAGAAGAGGAAAGAGACAGAGAAAGCCTGAGTCGGTGGAGTGCAGTTCCAAACTCCAAGGAAATCAAAGCTCAGTGACAAACGTCACAAACAGCACCTCGATTCAGGGTTTTGTTGAATCTTCTTCCTCGACACTTTCTTTCTCTAAAAATCTGGTCTTTTATTGTATTTGTTCATCTTTGAATATTTTCCGGATGGATATTATTTTTCTCGGGAAAAATGAATGAAACAGAAAGTGTGTTTTGTGTAGAGAATGGCAGTGGGCTTAAGAAAAGTTTATTGTTTTGGGTTGGAGTCTTGGAGAAGAGAGGAGGTGATGTGGAGGGGGAGGGCGCACGTGGATGCCATGCAATATCACGAGTCAAAAAAGTACATCATTATGCGTGTGTGTTTGTTGGAAACTTGGGAGGATTTGATTCTGTGAGATGGTGACAAGTTTGCAGAGAATGGGACTTTTCTAAGGTAGTGTTGTTTGTGATATATATTTCCTAAAGCAGAGGATCATATCAATATCCAGTTAAAGGGCAAGTGAGATAAGACAAAAACAAAAGTAGAAATTTTCTTCAAATCCACATTAAATTAAACTCCACACTACACCTATTATTTAATGCCATTTTTTACAATCAAATTATTTATAAACCGAAATTCAATTGTGGTTTAATTTTCTTTTACTGCAATTATGGCATGATATCAGATCATAACTTTACCCTTAAAATCTTCCTTATTCCTTTTTTTTTACAGATGGTTGATCTTTATTGTTGATGGCACGATCGTCATCAATCTGAAGAGTTAATTATATTGATGGCATTATTGTCTTACCAATATATCCCCTGAGGTTATAGGTTTGATTTTTCTTTTCTTGTATTACTTTGTATGAAATAATCTTAATAATAATAATAATATAGATAGTAAACAAGGGAGGAGTGCCGTTAGAAATTGTAAGTAGTTGTTTCCATGAATCCTTAGAGGAAGGGAACCAAGTTGTGGGCCCATGTTCTTGGAGTAACTTGTTGTATATGACATAACTTGGTTCTAGTTGGAATAGGGAAACTTCGCCATGAAGTATAATGAGCCGACACTTCTCAAATTTCTTTATTGGATTATTATATCCGTTATCGTTTTGGCTTTCATCTTTTTGTTCTGGTCTAATTTCTAAATCCCAAGAGAATAATTCGATTACTTCTTCAATTGTGACGTGTTCTTACTGGCCCCACAGTTCATGGCGGGGGGGAATGAGGCAAAAAGTTTGATAAATTTATACTAAGAGGTGCTCTTTTTACTTTCTTGGGTGAGGTCGGTCCAATATATACTTGCCTTGATATTTTGTTGTTTGAAAAGAAAACAAAGCATAAAAAGGTCAAACCAAAACGTCAACACGTACGCGGTTTGGAAGAAAGGGTGTTTGATTGATTGACTCAAAGTGACGAAAGGTGATAACAAAATAAAACGTCCAACGTTTACTTTTTCTTATCTTATTGTTGGGCTAAGGTTTTAGTAAGTTAACCGTTGCTTTGTGTTTCATAACTTACAGACATCATTCGTGTTGTGTGCATAACATCATCATTAGATTACCATCTCCATTCATTGTCATGAGTCTCTTTTATTGTTTACTATAACAAATTAATCACCACCTTGTTGATAAACAAACTTAAAAGCATGATTAAATATAAATATTCACACTGAAAGATCAAACTAATTAAGGTCGGTTATTATTTTTTAAAATTTGATGAGGAAAGTAATTTACTAATTATAAATACAGTCCGTCCACATCATGCGCTATATCTTTCTGGTATCGAAAGTCAAGTGAAAGGAAAGTACAAGGAAGGAAGTTCGGGTTGACTGGACTATCCCCATTGATTGATGGATGTCTGGTCCGGTAGATAAGCCTATTCCCAATTGGGACTGGACAATAATTAATGTATGATTGATATGATATAGGGAGCATTTTTTGCTCACAACTTTAACTATAGGTGTAGGGTACCATCACCACCATCCTCGAAATGGCTTAACACGTGTCCATAGGTGTAATCATGATTCCATAAATACAAAGCAAAAGTTAACTATGGTTATGTTTATAGCACGCGTGCCAAAGCGTTGAGGATGATGATGATGGTACACCTATAGTTAAAGTGGTGAGGCAAAAATGGACCCGCTATACCCACCCATCAGAAAATCAGGGAGAGTCTGGTTTTGTGCAACCAAGCAGGCCATCATCTTAATAATTACAGACAGTATGGGCAGTAGCCATTTTGGACCAGTTCTGGCCATGCTCATTAAATTTCAAGGCCCAGGGCTTACAATAAATATATGATGATCTTGCTCTGGTGGGGGTGGCCCATACTCTGGCAATGCATGCATGCATGCAATTGTCTACCTGGGAACTTTTGTAAATCGACTAATTGATGACTTAACAAGATTCTACCAATTTAATTATGATTTGAAATTAATCTCAAGATTATCAAATTATAACTTTGTCCTTCTCATAAGAATTTGACTACTCTGCACTGCAGATAATACATCCAAAAAAACTAAAACCATGCAAAATTACCGTAACCGTAGCAATAATAACATTTAATGAACAGACCGAATTTTGTGTCTGTTCACGTAAATATATATACATGATGAATAATTACATTTAATGAACCTAATTAATTATTGATAAACAATTGATGAATAAAATGAATTAATGAACCTGAGGCCCGCGCGACAGATGATGATTAACTACAAGCAGTTATTTCCTTAGTGGCAGACGGAGAAGCGGCGGAGTCCTGCGAGGTTCTGGGCGGCGAGGGCGGCAACCGGGCGGAGAAGCTCCTGAAGGGATAGTCCTCGATGTTCGCCTCCTCGTGATCAAAATTGAGGGCGTAGCTGAGGGGGTCGTATTTGAAGTCGGCTGAGGCCGAGTGCCTCCGCGCCGCGTGGCTCCGTCCCATACGCCCGATCAAGCTCTTGCACTTGTCCTTCAATTCCGCGAACTCGTAATGGCTGTTGTGATGGCCGTGATGGTGAGGGTGGTGATTGTGGTGGTGGTGGTGGTGGTGGTGGTGATGGCTAGAGCGGGACTTGCTGGAGGAGGAGAAGGAGGAGTTGCGGACGAGGCTGACGTTGGCGGAGTGGGCGTGGGGGGTGGTGGGAGCGGTGATGGAGTGGTGGTGCGGCGTCGTTTTGGGGAAGCACGGGATGATGCAGAGGGAGGAGCGGAGTTTTTGCTTGAGGGAGGATGGGGAGCAGGGCTCGTGCTCGTTCAGGGGCTCCATCATTTTTCCCAGTATGAGTTTGAGGCTGCTTTTGCATGAAACTTGTTGAGAGGGAGGAGAGAGATCTTGTGTAGGGTTGGGAGGCGGAGCCTCGTGGGATTGAAATGACGGATGAGGACACGGCGGTTTCGGGGTTTTCAGGGAATCGTGGGGACGTGAGGCCCCGGATTTCTTGGGATGCTATTGGGGTTTTTGGTCTTTTAATCCGATTGGACCTCAGAATCGGAATTCAATTTAATATTCAGAGGTTGTCGCTTTTTCAGGTGCTTTAATTTATTTTTTTCTTTCCTTCTTTGGTTCTCCTTAGGTTTTGGAGAGAATGAGGATGGGCCCATAATCTCCTAGTGAAATATTCAAAGTCCATTGCATGAGATATGGGCTGGGCTGTAGTATAATTGGGGTGTGGTGGGCTTAAAATTGGAATGCGGACCACTCGTTATAACCCCTCGTTCATTACGTTCTCTCTGATAAATTATTAAGGAAGAATAATATAAAGGGTCCAAATCCAATTTAATACGAGTTGGTAGGATCCTTAAAATCCTGGTAATGATGTTCCCACTTGGTAGCTCACATGATATAGGAATCTTTGTAATGTAACATGGCTCAACTATAATGTACCCAACTCATATTAAATTAGTGTAATTTTAGTAATGTAAAATAGTGTTATCCCCGTTTTATTCGGGAAGTCTTTCTCTTAATCGAGAGAAGAGGAGAGGAGAGGTGGTTTGGTTTGGTTAGTCACGTGGTGGGTCACCCTCTGAGTCAGCAGCAGAACCTCATTTGACCCCGCTTGGCTTTCGTATGCTTTTGGACCAAAAAAATTGAAAAAAACAGTTTGTATGATTTGCCAGTAAGTTGCACTGCAGCTTCCTCACCCTTTCCATTCTCTTTATCAATTCTCACACTTTCTCTCTCTCTGACCTTTTTTTTTTTGTTCTGTTTTTCTCATAATCTTTTTACTTACTTTTTTAAGATCTAACTCACATTTATAATTGAGAAGAGAGAGAGAGCAAGAGAGAGCAGAAGAGGATTGATGCAGATTGTTTATGCAACCATCAATGGTATGGACCCTCTCTTGTCTTGTCTGCCACCGCCATCTTCATTTCACTCTGATTATCCTCATCATTCATTACTCTCTTCTTCTTCTTAAAGCTTTGCTTGTATTATTGCTCTTCTGTCTTATAATCTCCTCTTCCTTAAATCATATTACAGGATCATATTGGAAGACATAGACATGGATCATTTGTAAGACAAATATAAGCACTTGCTTTCTTTTGTTTTAATTTTGAGCTGCCTAGGTAGCTAGCTAGCTAGCTGCAATGGCTGGGATGCTTCCTGGTGTGGAATGCGCTCGAAGGAGACGAGTCCATCAAAGCGGCGAGTCACCGGGCGTGGGCACACATGGCTGGACCAGGCGCTCCTCTTTTTGTTTGTATGCTGGCAACCATGAAACTCACCATACCTCCACCTCTTCCCTGGTAATTATCTGCCTTATGCCCTCTGCCACACAATATAACAAATTATGTTACAAACCAACTATATATATTTCTTAACTTTTCTTGATTGTTTTAAAGCAAAGAAGCATATTGAACCAATCATACATGGATGAGAAACTGGGAGTGGAAGCCCGAGAAGCCAAAGGGAGATTAGATGAAAGACTCAGAATACAAAGAAAATCAGAACCCAATAAAAGGTAATTAAGAACAAATTGCCAATATATATGTTCTCGCTAGCTAACATAACATGTGTTGTTGATTATCTTATTTATGTGTTTTACAAATTTTGTTGTATGAGGAATTCAGGCATAGTGTTCATCGAGAAGAAGAGATATGTGTGGATGGTGGAAGATCTATGATTCTTCTCGGAGAATTGCAGAAACAAGTGTTTGGAACAAAGAAGAGCGGGTCAAAGAGGTTCAGCTGGGCCAAGTTGAGCTGGAAGGCCTCAGACCAAGATGAGTGTGCTGTCTGCCTGGAAAGATTCAGGCCTGGTGAGACCCTGGTGCACCTGCCCTGTGCACACCGGTTCCATTCTGGCTGTATGGTTCCATGGCTACAGAACAATGCCCATTGCCCCTGTTGCAGAATGGGGATTGTCTCCCAGTAAAAATCTCTTTTGTACTATTGGTAAAAATGGAAATTGTAATCTAGATAAAGCTTTTCCAGTTATGGTTATAGAGTTGGTCTGAGCAATTAGCTTGTATCTAATCTACTATATCTTTGTTTTTCTTTGGTTGAAGTGAAAATGTTTCCAAGAAGTCTTTGATTCCCCCAATCATGTTAAAAACTTAAAGGTTAATTAGAAGCTGCAACATGTTGTTAGGCCCATATAATTCCTCCATTTGCATGAGAAAGGGAGGGAGAGAGCTTCTTGTCATCTTCCATCCTTTTTTTTTTGGTCAACAAGCAAGTGGATGAATCCAATTGCACAAGAGATCACTGTCTATCCATTGTTTTCCCCCACCCTAAAATTGAATACCTGATGAGAAGATGCACCACTCACTCATCATGTGGGCAGTGGGCCAAGAACAGGTTCATTATTTTAGGGGACAATCTTTGCTGTCTTGTCTTGGTCGACCTTTTTTTTTTTTTTTTGGTGGAAATTATTTGTGGTCGTACTAATCAAATGATATATCTTGGTTGTAAATTATGGGAATGGTAGATGAGATTGTTATAAACAATTGCAACATTATATGATACTTTGAAGATGGAATGTCATTTTCAAGATTGGGATGGTAAAGAACCTGGCATTCCTAACTAGGATTCCATCCTAATTTGGCTATACTTTTCTTCTTTTCTTCCCAAACCCACCTTTCCTTTTTTTTGTTCCTTTCACAGGCTAGCTGGAGTTCACTACAGATTAGATTAGATCCAAATCTTTTGTCTTGATTATTAATGGAGAGATGATTAAGATAGGCTTTGATTATTTGTTCATTCTTTTTTTTCTTTTGATTGGAGTGGAGTGTGAGTAATACAAGAGTCCAAAACGTTTGAAAAAAATTTTCACATTTGATGTGACTCAGACATAGCCTTTGGTAGCACGAAAAAAGGATACCTAGTTTACCTGTCTGGTTTTTAAAGAGCCATGGAATACAAGTTTTGTTTCAAAATTAACTCATTTTACACAGCCAACCTTAAAAAGTTTAGAAAACTAACATATTTTAGATTATCTCAAGCTAATGCCATAATCGAAAATTGAGTCGATATGTGACTTAATATGGAGGTTGAGATGATGGTACAAAATTTCGAAATCTCAATTAACACTTCGACCTAATTCTGGTCATGTCAAGTTCAAAACAAGTTAGTTTCTAAATTTGAAGAATTAAAATGTCTATTTTCCAAATTTTTAGGAATAAAAGAAGGTGAGTTTGCACATATCTCCCCTACCAAATGCTAAGCCTAAGAATGTCAAGGCACCTTTTGTAGGGGAAGAAAACAGTCTATTATTTACACAATGTTCAAAGAGATACATCAAAATTTAAAATTCATTGCCAAGGGAAACGTAGCAAAACCGACGACGTTTCATCAACCGCATGTTTCATTATTTTGCCACCATGTGATTTTACCTTTTTAGGCTCTCTGCAACGGCTAGTTCCTAGTGACCGTTTCCCGTCTCCCCAAATTCAAAATCTGAAATCGACCTCTAACCCACCATCAGCTTCACAGTGTGTTTCACTATACAAACAACAACACCCACAAGCCAAAATCAAAATCACAGCTCTGGCAATTTGCAGAAACATTCGATCTCGCTTCAACCCATTTGGCAATTCAAATCAAGATCGCAGAATTTCAAGAATGGTGTATTCATACGCACCCACATACTACTCTACTCTCCATGACTCGGTGACCAACTTATGCAAGACCATTCTTCCTTTCAGCTTCAAGAAACGGCGTTTGCCGGCTGCAGAGCACAAGCTTTCAAAGCTGCAATCAGACAATCTCAAATGGCAGCAAGACTCTTTCCACCAGATGTTAAATTTGATGGGTCTTCATAAAGAAGGCATTTTGGCTGAGACTGAGGTCTCAGCTTTCCGCTCGCATTTGCTTGACACCCTAATCGCCTCTCCCACTGAGCGTGAACAACCGGCTATATTGAGAGATAAGTTGCTATTCTTGCAGGTAAACCAGTCTTCCCTTTGTTTTCTTATTCATTTTCCTTTCTTTCATTGTGTTTTCTAAGTAACCTAACGGGAATAATTAATTAATGGAGCTTTAAATCTTTAGGAACTTTTGTATGCAAAATGCATATCTGAAGATGAGTACCATTCTTCGAAGAGGCCATTGCTGCAACGATTAGCAGTACAGGGAGCTGAGATTGAGGCCAGAGATGTAATTGTTGCAGGGCTACCACCTAAGGACCCCAAGGAGAATACAGATCAAGAGCAGTGGTCTGTCATTGACTTAAAGGATGAGAAATGCTTGCTAAACAAAGATAAAGATAAGTCGAATTCGAAGAACAAATCAAAGCATGGCTCTGCAATGAAGCAAATTAAAGGAGCAGCTTCAGTTTTGGGCTTTGTTTCACCTTACAAACAGGGGAAAAACAGAGAAGAAAGAAGCATATTCGATTTGCCTGAGTCGTCGAAAGTCTCTTCCTCTAGCTCTTCGAAGCATGAATTAGGATATCATTACAAAGAAAATGAGGCAAGGTCGATTCTCATGCAAGAAAGCTTGCCACAGGAGCCGGTGAAAGAAAGTGGCAGCTCAGATAGAACAAGGAGGAAACCCTTTAAGAATCTGTTTCAGAGAGAGCAGAGAGAGGGACATGGTGTTGGAGGTGGAGGTGGTGATCAGGGTCATGAAAATGAACAAACACCTTCCAAATCAGCCAAAAAGCAATGGGGTTTTGATGGATTCAAGAAATGGAAGAGAAGTGACTCGGAGGATGAGACAACTCCTTTGCCTCTTAATGAAAGATCGGATAGTGAGGTTCACTTGAAGCTTGTCTCAAGCCCCATGGGTGAAGGGCCGGACACTAAGCTTATAAAAAGGAAGCTGCTTTCAGATGGTTCTCCTTCTGATTTCTTCATTGATAAGGTAGCAAATCGTTATTTCAATTTCTTATTCTTTGGGATAATATTTGAAGCTTGAGCTGAAACTGAACTTGGTCACTTTGTTCTTAATATGAAGGTTTTAGGGGAGAAGATAAAAAAGGAGCTGTCAAGAATTCAGACAGAGCTTTGCACTTCAAATCCAAATCTTAAATTTTCGTAAGCCTCTTTCTATTATCTGACATTTGGTGACTATTTAGTATGTGCATTGTATTGAAAAGCAATCTTTCTTTCACAAATATAATCAGGAATGACCAAATTGAAGCGATTTCCACCAAGCTTCCCGTAGACAAGGCAGACCTGAAGAAGTTCTTTCCCAAGTGAGCAAACCCTCTCTCTTTTTGTGCTGTTTCATCCTTCAGTGTTTGAGCATATAATCAGCTAAAACCATCACACTTACACTTCTTATTTATTTATTTACTCTTTTATTTTCGATGTTTAAGGTCATGGTGTGATCGGTATGGAGATGTTGTTTTGGATGTGGTGAAAAAAGAATTCAAGGACCATGTTGGGGAGATGGAGAGCTTGAGAAATGCTGCCAGAGAGAAACATGGCATGAACTCAGCTCGATGGACGACATTCCAAGACGACGAGGAGAATTGTCACCCGAATCTCTTTGCTCCCGGAGATCATTCACACAATACTTCAAAGTTCCATGAAACCAATCCTTTCTGTGATGATCACACACCTACTGATGGAAGGAAGCTGAGATCTAAACCAGCTTTTACCCAAGACCACCAGAATCCCTTTTGGATCCCAGGGCATGGCTATTGATGAGGACAAGACATATATTTTCGGTTTAATCCCTTTTATAAGAGTATTGGTATTATCAGTTTATTGGTGTATTTTATTTTGATTGTCAAATTGCTGAATGTGTATGAGCTTTGAGAGAAGATCTCTGTTCTCCAAGTAATTCAAACTCTATGTTTGACTTGTAAATGTAGGGAATGTAACATCCTCCTGTTGTTCGGAATTTGATTTGCTCCTGGGGTTTACCTTTTTCTAAATTAGATATATATCAGCAATCCAACTCTATTTTATCTACTAATTTAACTCTTTGCTGCATGCTAAAGGGCCTCGATACAAATACCAAAGATGTGTTTGATAGATGTTCATACAATTTATCTCATTTTCTGCATCTCTATACAAGTACTACAAAGCCGCATCATGAGAAAAAGATGCTACAATATTGTGGATCGTGGAAAATTCAGATACAAGTTAGTGTTGGAGGACAGATAACATGTCATTGTAAAAGCGAGGAACCATCATAACTATTTACATCACTATGTACAATTATATCAAACAGAAGATATCTCCGAGTTAGAGACGGAACAGTCAGTGACAACGCCCTCACGAACATCTCCTCGGCAAAGTGGACAAACGCTGTAAGAGGGAGGAAAGAGGTAGTAGGGAGAGAACAGAAAGACTTTCAGTATGAAACAAGGGAAATGAAGGACAATCATTAGAAAGTGGTGGGGGGCAATGACAATACCCGTGTATCTCTTTGAGCCACTTATCAACACATGACATGTGATACTCATGATGGCAAGGAAGAACTCGAATTTTGTCCCCTTCCTCATACTCAGCGAGGCATATGTAACACCTATCAATTATTAACTCACCATGATCAAACAAATGCATCATACTCACTGTTGATGAAATGAACAAAACCCGTGAAAAACTGAATCCCACAAATCAGAAAACACTCAGCAACACCAAACCCCACAACCAAGAGAAAAATAGGCATAAATAAATAAAACTTACTGTGCAACATCATCCCCAGACTTTAATGTGTCAACCTTTGTGTGACTCTTAAGAGGAAAAGAGTCGACAACAGATGCTGGGGCAGGGACTGAGACCATAGACAGTGAAAGTGACACAGGTTGGCGATGAATTTCATCCAAAACCTGCACGTCATACATTACAACAAAATTATGTTTAGATAGTGACAGTGAATGATTGCATGCAGCTAAAAGCCATCAAAGAGGCCTCAAAATGAATAATATACCAAACTCAGACCTAATTTAATTAAGTTTTAGCCCCAAAACAGGAGAAAATTACATAATTAGGTGATGCAGGGATAATTAACAGCCGCCCCAGGTAAAAAGTGAACAAAACAAAAAGCAATAACTTATTTTATAAATACCCTCCTCACTCACATTATAACCACCAATGGTTCTTTTTACAAATCCGATCTACCAAACAAGATTCCGGGGCCACCAGAGGATTTTAGCTCTAAAAACAAAAGCACATACAAGACAAGAATGCCATAACATGGAACTCATGGATCGTAAACTGTTTGAATTAGTATAGGTCAAGACCCAAGTAATTTTAGGACAATATGAGAAGACACAATCATGACAAGGAAAGAAAACTAAAACAGAGAAAATTACCTCAAATAGAGCTTCAGCAAGCATGACAATTCTTGATATACTTGCCCGAGTACTAGACTCTTCAGTCAAGAATGAGCCACATGAGCACATGCCACGAGGGTGGATTCCTGTAGGACAAGAGGTATTACGCTGACCATTGTCATCAAGACCAACACGAAGTCTTTCCCAGACCTACAAAGAAGAGTCATGCCGATGCAAATCAATAAAAGTCATTGAGAGAACCCGGAAAAAATAAGAGCTGTTACAATTCATAGATTCTTCTGCCCCATAAAAACATTTGGATAAACATTTAATGAAGGAAATATTAAAGTACCGTTAATGAACGACATGTGAGTAAACAAATAAATGAACATGCATATGTCGATACCCAAAGGAGCCAAAAATCTCCTGAATGAATGGAACCAAAGAGTCCAAAAAGCCCTAATTTCATATCCAAGTTAAGCCACATAATAAACTTTTAATGTCTAAAAGATCACCTCGGATCTAGAATGCCGTCGTTGTTCACTCGAGTTGGGAATTCTATTGCCCTGGTAACCAGAATCAGCTCCAATCCCATCATCAAAAAAATCACCACTCAAACCAAGTAGCCATCTGTCATGAAATCCTAGATCCTCAGTATCATCAGTAGATAAAAGAATTGTTGGAGAATCAATAAACCTTCTGGAACTGCGTCTTGAAAATGCATCCCAGAATAGTCGTCTGCCATTCCTTCTGGCCTCACGATTACTTGCATCAGCATTGCTTCTAGACAAAAGGTTGGAAGAAATACTCATGACATCAACATGAAGTATACTTCCATCTTCCTCGCCTTGTTCCCTATTGGACACAAGGAATCCTAAACCAGAAGGTATTGCCTCTCGAAGGGAATCATTTCCAAGTGAGTGAAAAGACGATGGTGTTTCAGAAACATGAGCAGATTCCGTATCAGCATTAGAACTATGGGCAGCCATTACTTCAGCCACATGATTCTCAACAGACACTTCAGTAGAGCGAGAATTCCGAATCCCCTGTGGAGAGGAACTACTTGGACGCATAACCTCAGGACAGGTCTGAGATACATTCTTGTCTGCTGAATTACCAATGCCATTGACTGCATCCATATTAGCAGAACAATTCACAGAGACTGGGTCTGAAGTTTGTTGTTCTTTAAACGAAGTACTAGCTGTAGTACTATTATCCCTACAAGATTCATCATGACTATAATCGGCACTTACCTGATGAGGAGATATTAGTTCTTTGCTTTTGGACAAGCACTTCCCCTGGTTACTTGTATGAACACTGCTTAAACCATCTTCAAAATAAGTATTCTGACTGGCTGCAACAGTGCTCTCAGATGATGATCCAATTTCAATAATGGGGCAGGTGAACCGTGCCCCTGTACTGGAGACCGACGAAGTTCCCTCGGTGGAGTTCCGAACTTGATTAATATCCAGATTACGTTGCTCCGCATATTTCACAAGACACTCTGCTGGATGATCTTCCATCTGCCGGAAAAAAACAACTAAACAAATCAGTCTCTTTCCATAATCTATAACTACCAAGTACAAAACTAATGCCACAAAATAATTATAAATATAGCTTATATCTACTAACTGAATCATGAAATGTTTAAGGATTCAGGTAGAAAAAGGCCATATTTAAACTCGGAACCCTCAATTAAATGACCCGATGAACTAAATCCCTTTTTTTCAACAAGAGCATCACAACGATAATGGGGACAATATTTGCGTTTACAGGTAAATGATAAGTCAAAGAATAAGTACGATATTACCGAGCACGGGGCCAACCTTCTGCATCAGCTGGCCAAATCCCATATCATTTTTCTTCGATTGCAAATTGAATTTGAGGAAAATAAAACCCCAAAACAACTTATTTTAAAGAAAAAAGCTTACAAGGCTTTTAAACTTGAACTGGTTTGTTTCATGATTATGATATAGGTATCTATATTTTGCACCAGATGATGAAATCCCAAATCATCGAAAAACCAATAAAAATCGAATTTTGCATTCAAAAAGGTCGAAATGATGAGAAATCCAAAAATGGGTATTGGAAATTGAATTAAAGACATCAAATTTAGCGGACGACGATGAAGAAGAATAAGAAGAAGGTACCTCGTAAGTAGAACGTGAGGAGGAGCCACCGCAGACGAAAGAGGAGAGTATGGAACGATTGGTGGTGCGATTGACTCGGGCCCGTGATGGGCGGGACCCCAGTCGACTACTGCTCGAACCCATTTTAGAGATTAGAGAGAGAACGCTTGAGAGTTAAGAAGTGGAGGAGGAGGATGTTGTTGATGATAATTGAAGCACACCAGCTGAGATAGAGAGAGACTCAGAGAAAGCTTTCTTTCTTTATTTCAAATTCAATTATTTTGTGGACTTCCGTATCATTGCGGTAAAGACTTTTTTAATATTTCTTTTGCTGGAAAAAAGACTTCTAATCTTGAAACGACTGTAATATCAAAGACAACATTTTTGTGTGTCTTATTATTTCACGACCAAAATTTTAAAGTAACGCAAAAACCAAAAAGATGACTAACTGAAAAATGTTGTAAAACAAACTAAACTTATCTAGTGTGGTTAGAAAACACTCTTTTAACACTTTAGGAAGATTACAGCAATTGCCGATGATATAACTAGTAAATATGTTCCTTTTCGCCTCAACATATTTTATTGTCTATGATGAATTACGCTTACTTATTTTTTAGTACAAGTAAATGTGGAAAAATTGGCTGAAAACCTAACATGAAATATTTGAGTCTGAAAATATTAAGGATCTACCAAACGAGTCATAGGTTTTTAAGTCAACTTCTTAGTATGATTGGGCTCCTGAGCTCGTTGGAATTGTATACTGGGCCAAGCTTGATCCATCAAGTTTTTGGGCCTTACTCGGCGAGTTTTGGCCCAAGACATTTAAAATGATAAAAAAAGGAATTTTAAAGCTGAGTCATGGCATGCCATGTTCACAATAATAATTGAAGCATAGTACAGATTGTGAGAGATGGGGGTACGTGGTTTGTTTTTGGTCGAAGGGAGGGTTACGCGGTTGGTTTGGTTGGAACTTGGAATATATATACGTCTGAATCTGACAGGGGAGTCTGTGGATATAGGACATGATCGATTATGGCCATAAGAATTGGGTGGAAGAAATAAAGTAGAAAAGTAGTTTGGGTTATGACTGATCGATCTGAAGTTGGTTGGCAGAGAAAATTGGAATTGAATTGTCGGTAGGAAAAGGATGATGCATGAGACTAGTAGCTGATGAAGATGAAGGACACGTTTGCCCTCTACAGAAGAAGCACCATGCTGCCCTAGCTCAGCTTTAGCTTTTTATATCATTTATAGCCACTACCTACTTCTACTTGTGTGTGCATAAAGAAAGAGCAAAAGCACTTTTACTCACTATAAAATCCAAATCCAATTCTTAATCTTAAACCAGTATTATAGAGATCGAGAAATATGCCAGACCATCCACCACCACCGCAGGGGCACGGGCATGGTCATCCAGGTCCTCCTGGTCAACCTCCTCCTCCGGCGCAAGGCGGCCATGGCCCTCCTCCTCCTCAGCCAGGACCCCCTTCACGTCCCCCTGGCCCTCCTGAACCACACAAGCCACATCCACATGATCCCCATCATGATCATGGCCACCACCATCACCACCCATGAATCTTCATCTAATATGCATGCATGCTAGCTATATATATAGCTTGCTAAGTAGGTGCTGTAAGAATATTAATTATATATGTAATTTCTAGATTTAACTAGCTTGCTCTCATCTCATCTCATGATCATGCATTGTAATGACATTATCGGCTCTAGCTAGCTAAGAAATCACTATCACTGTGTGTTTATGTACAAAAAAAAAGGATGCTGATTATGCATCTAAAATAATAATGAGATGACTGATCTTGTGGGTTTTCCTTTCACTTTTGTTTGGTAATAACTGACAGTTTTTACTTTGTTTTACACCAAAATTCTTTTCCCAAGAAAGAACTTGCAAAGTAGAGCAAACCAAAAATTAGGGATGGCAAAAATCCCGGGCGGGTACTCGTCGGGTCCCCGACCTTAATGGGTGAGATTTCGGAGCCAAACGGGTATCGGGTACGGGATACCCAAACTTGAAAAATTCCCGATAGGTATAGGGAGGGATGGTATTGGTGTCCCCATCCTTGAACCCGGCCTAAAAATATATATGTTTATATTTAAATAAATAAATATATCTATATATAAAGCAAAATGCAGAGAATCGGTGAAACATTCAAAATACCAAAAAATGTCATTAGTTAATGCAAACATTAAGAATTGAAATTATTAATTAAATGAGGATAATATGGTAAATTCACATTTTTCCATATTAAAAAATTTTAAAATTAAAAGAAAAATCAAATAATGAATCCTCTTTTTATGGAACACAACTACCCATTATCTTTTTTAATTCAAAAATATATTTTTTTTAATTTTTAAAAAGGCCTCGCAGGCACGGAAGCGCATGCGGAGAGGCTAGTAATTATAATATTCATGTTTTAACCCTAAGTTAACCTCCCTCTCCTAATTATTCCTAATCTTTTTTGAAATTTCATATTGATGTGATTTTGAATAGTTGCGTTGAACTTTATAGTTAATTTGGATGTGTTGAATAATAATTTAATATGAAACTTAATGTTAAAATGTATGATAAATATTTTTTATGCAAAAAAAATCAGGGATTCCTGGGCGGGTATAGGGAATAGTCCCCCGACGGAGATGAGGATTCCCGAAACCTATTAAACGAGGATGAGTTCGGGAACGGGAGCGGGGATGAAGAGCAGAGATGGGGATGGTATTGTCATACCCGACCCCTATCATACCCGTTGCCATCCCTACCAAAAAAGCTTAGCAAAGCCAAAAGGCCTAACCTGCACCCAGGACAAAACTAACAGGGCAATCCACAGAGGACAGCATGATAATTATTCTTCTTTTATAATTTGATCTTTGACTTCATAAATGAATGTCTTAATTAACTACTGCTGCAAGTGAACAAAAGAAGTGCATGACACGGTGGTGCTAAGTGCTCACCCCAGGTTCATTGAGTTTTTGAAGTATGAATATATATATATATATATATTGTTGTTCTCATATGCGGACGTTCGGATGTTATTACTACGAACGTTATTGTAAATAGACAAAAATTGTTAAGACATCTAATTATGTCCAATAAAATCGACGAACACAGGACTTCAAGAGAAAGACTAAAATAACATTATTATTTAATTGAGTGGTCAAATGAAATTCAGATTCAAGTGATGTTATGCATAAATGATCTTCGAATGAGTACTTAAAAAATAGATGGTTAGGCTAATTAGGATAACTGAAATACAATGCAAGGTATGCCTTATCGAAGTGTCTCTCAAATAAGCCTATTTGAGAAAATCTTTTTTATTTTTTATTTTTTTGTTCGAAATTTGAGAAATCTCTTAACTGAAGCTTTGTGTGTATATATAGTGCCAAGAAATTAAAAGATGTATGCATAGTATATATAATCCTAATTTTTGCGACCTATATAGAAAAGTTAAAAGATGTAGTAGGTATACGCATATGATGTTATCCTAATTCAGAAGCTTTTCTTTCTAAAAATAAAAGTGGGGCCGTTGGAGGTCGTTTTCCACTCCAAGTGGGTTTTGCCGACGCCTTTTCCAATTTCCTTAAAATTACAGACTTGTACTTTTATCTTTGACAAGAGTCATCAATACATTATTAGTATTACCAAACAATTTGTTTGTTTTATCTTGAAAAAGATGTAATTAATAATAACACAGCATGGCCCTTTCTTTTCCTTATGTCATTGTAAGGAAAAAATACTAGATTGTTTGAGCTAACTAAATTTATTTGTTTTACCCTCTAAATGTTATTATAATTACTAAGAGCATCCACAATGGGCTTCCTAAACCACATTTTTAAATAAATTTTAGGGAGGATTTGAAAAAATACAACTCCAATCATGCTCCCTATCCACCTCCTAAAATAGGGAGATCTCTAGGAGCTCATAAATCTGAGGAGAGAGAAAGGACTCTTAGTTGCTCCCTATAATTTAATGCTGCTTTATTTAATGAGTATTTCAAACCTTTAATTAATATTAATTATTTTTTAATAGAGATTGACCAATTAAAAAAGAGTTATAGCATTTATGACTCCCTAAACTAAATAGCATGATTGGAGTTTAAATTTTATAGAAAGCTCTTAAAATAACTTTTTTTTTATGTTTTTAGCTAAAATTTAACTAAAAAATAGAGAGCATGATTGTGGATGCTCTAACCTAAAAAAACCTAATTTATTTTGTCCTCTTTTAAGAGCATCCACAGTGGGGGGTGTATATGAGGTTGTATGTTAAATATACACCCTGAGTCACCTGAATCGTCTCCAATGGTGAGATGTAAATGGATGTAAATATACATCACAACCATGGGGATGTAAAATAAAATGTATATTTACATCCATTTTTACATCCCTTCAGGCGGGACCCATTCTAAGATAAGAGAAGAAAAATGAAGAAAAGTCAACATAAAAGGATGGGACCCACGGCTACACCCCCGAATTTACACCTCCCCACTGGAGCAAAAAACATATTTACACCCCCGGAGGTGTAAAGGGGATGTAAAAGTGGCTTTACACCCCCGAATTTATACCCCGAATTACACCCCCCACCGTGGATGCTCTAAGTGCCAGTTGGCATTGCTTATTTGGGGTGATAAGTGATTTTTTAAAAATTTTGGGAAGCCCAACCCGTTGGTAAACTTGAGAAAATCACTTATTGTTAAAAATTGCTGTGAGAGAAAGCTATAAGGGAAAGCAACTAATGAAGTGCTGTCATTTTCTAATTATGCAGAAATCGAGTTTCAAAAGGCGTTGGGTTTAATGATTATACAACAATTATTTTATGATTTTGTTGAAATCAATATCAACAACACTTTTAACAAAAAATTTATCAAACACCAAACTGCTTTCTCTTACAGCGATTTCTCTCACAGCGGAATCTAAAAGCGATTATTTTCACAGCGCAACAATGACAAACTGGCCTAAGTAGCTAGATGGATAGGATAGAATTATATATAATCAAGAGGAAATATCTTATTTCTTTCTTTTTTTATGTGGCACCTATTTACGATGATGAAAAATCATCTAGCTAGTGATGATGTGGACATTGCTTTGTCTTTGTAGTGCCGACAATAAATATTGCATTATAAAAGGAAAAATGCTAAAGTCACCAATTTTGGCTACTAACTCTAGAGAGTGGAACTCGTTGTATTAATAAGCTCCACCCTCTATTAGAGAGTTTGTGTCCAAAGTTGTTGTCTCTAGCACCACCCTTATAAAAGCCACTGCTTTCTTCAACAATTCGCCACATCAACATTCAAAAACTCAACAAGTAAGAATCAACACCAAGAGTAGGAGTCTCTCTGCAACTGCAACAACCAATTCAAGAAGATGCACCGCCCAGGAGCCGGCCCTCATGAACATGGCCACGGAACTCCAGCCGGAGGTCCAGGAGGCCAAGGCGAAGGCGGTCCAGGAGGCCAAGGCGGCGGAGGTCCAGGAGGACAAGGCGGAGGCGGTCCAGGAGGACAAGGAGGTGGCGGTCCAGGAGGACAAGGCGGTGGAGGTCCAGGAGGACAGGGCGGTGGCGGTCCAGGAGGACAGGGCGGAGGAGGTCCAGGAGGACAGGGCGGAGGAGGTCCAGGAGGACAGGGCGGAGGAGGCAAAGGCGGAGGCGGTCCAGGAGGCCAAGGTGGTGGTCCAGGGAGGCAGGGTGGCCGCTGATAAGTTAATGATGAAGGGCAACAAGAGTTGTGGTGTACTACTAGCTAGTAGTACGTAGTCTATATATGATGATATAAGTAAGTTGATGATGAGCGTAATTAGCTGATAATGATAATGTTGGCTTTGTTATGAATTAGTAATGTTTTTCTAGTTAGTTTTGCTAATCATGTTGGAGTGAGATCCTTCCCTTCCCCGGCCATCTCCAGTAGCTCAGTTTCAGCGAGCTGGAGAAGAGGAGGGCGGTTTATGTAATACTTACTGTATGATGCATGCATATATGACAATAAAATGAAGAGCACCACTTTATTATGATATGTTGCCCTTGTATTCGTTTTAGTCTTGTGGTTTTTACTTTCACTTTTGTTTGGTGTAACCGACAGTTTTTACACCAAATTATTTTCCCTTGTGTTTTTGTTTTTTGTTTTTGAATAAGTTAAGAACAAGGAAAGAACTTGCAAAGCAGAGCAGACAAAAAATGCTTGCAAAGCCAAAAGGCCCGACCTGCACCCAGGACGAAACAGACCCTAGCTATATTCAATATTAATATAGCACAACAACTAATTAACTAAAAACCAAATTAAAAAGGCAATCCACAGAGGACATCATGATAATTATTCTTATTTTATAATTTGATCTTTTAATTACTTCATAAATGAATGTCTTAATTAACTACTGCAGCACTTTACCCTGCACAACATTATTTGTTCACTTGCACTTAAAAGTGTAATTCTTCTTCTATTCGATGTTACGCGCGTTATTATTATGCAGAATACTATTGGAACTATATAGGAAAGTAAGAAAATACATTAAAAAAAATACGTGGCACACAATAATAACGTTCGGACGTTCGCATATGAGATTTCTATATATATCCAAGAAAATGAAAGATATATAGGTATACACAAGATTTTATTCGATAAGGTATACACATGATGTTGTGGTTGGTTGGTGGTGTTGTTGTATCCTAATTCAGAAGCATGACCACACAAAATGAAATTTGATAAAAACAAACAAAAACTCTTCGCGTGATACACATGTAACATGTTTGAGATGGACAGTAAATGTTCTTGTAATAATTTTCGTATTCATTCCCCAAAAAAGCTAAATTTATTTTGTCCTCTTTAGTCATTTTGTAGTAGCTAGATGGATAAGATAGAATTATATATAATTAATAGACTAGGAAATATCTTTTATATGTGGCACCTATTTACGATGATGAAAAGCATCTAGCATGTGGACATTGCTTTGTGCCGACAATAATATTGCATTATAAAATCCCACTGCTCTCTTCAACAATTCGCCACATCAACATTCCCAACTCGACAAGTGAGAATCAACACCAAGATAGTCTCTCCGCAACTGCAACAACGAAATTGAAGATGCACCGCCCCGGCCACCATGATCATGGCCATGGACCTGGCGGTGGTCCAGGAGGACCAGGTGGACCAGGCGGCGGTCAGGGAGGACCAGGCGGCGGTCCGGGAGGACCAGGTTCCCATGGACCTCCAGGAGGCGGTCTAGGAGGACCGGGAGGACCAGGTGGCGGTCCAGGAGGACCGGGCGGTGGTTGGGGAGGTCAAGGCGGCGGTGGTCCAGGAGGACCGGGCGGCGGTTGGGGAGGACCAGGTGGCGGTGGTCCAGGAGGACCCGGCGGGGGTTGGGGAGGTCCAGGTGGCGGTGGCCAGGGAGGCCCAGGTGGTGGTGGCCAGGGAGGCCCAGGAGGCGGTGGTCAAGGAGGACCAGGCGGCGGTGGCCCAGGAGGACCAGGCGGCGGCGGTCCAGGGGGACATGGTCGCTAGTGGTGTACTAGCTAGTAGTACGTAGTCTATATGTGATGATATAATTAAGTTGATGATGAGCGTAATTAGTTAATAATGATGATGTTGTGCTTGTTATTAATTTCTAGTTAATTTTGGTAATCATGTTGAGTGAGATCCTTCCATTCCCCGGCCATCTCCAGTGTCTCAGTTCAGCTAGCTGGAGAAGATAAGGGCGGTTCATGTCATACTAGTAGTACTGTATGAAGCATGTAATATATAACAATAAAATGAAGAGCACCACTTTATTATGATATGATTATGTTTATTATATACTACCTATTGATATGTTTGTCTTTATTCTATCTTTTTATATATATATATATATATATATATATATATATATTACCTACATATATATACATTTTAAACGGTTATTTGATGTTAAACAATCTTAAAATTAACTAAATATATTTTAATATTTAAATTAAAATGTAAAGTTAATTAAGAATATCTTATTTAATTATCAAAAATACTCATGCCTTAATACATCATATCACTTAACTGAATACACCTTAATATTTAAATCAAAATATAAAATTAATTAAGAATATCTTATTTAACTATAAAAAATACTCATACCTTAATACACCGTATCACACAACACCAAACTCATTCGAGACTCGAGAGCTAGCTGCTGCATTTCTCTGTCACACATACTTGGTGATATAAAGATGTCAACGGGGGATTTCCTGTGATCGTGAGAGAAAGTTTTATGTTATTCTCTTAAGCAGGGTATAATTGGACTGATATGATCAGATTACCAGTGCAAGATTCAGCTGATCAAAGCTTTGCAGTTTCGGCTTAACTAGCCTTTGATTAAAGGGCCTTGTACAGCTTATTTTTCATTTTTCTGATTTGTAATAATTTTGTGAAGGACATGGTGTAATTAGCTAACTCTTTATTGGGTTGGAATGAGTCGTAGTGAAGCCAAGTTGTATTGTTTTCTATTTTGAGTCTGGAGGCTTTGAAGTTGATACTGGTATGATTTGCCGATGGTTCGTTGATTCATCAGTCGATCAAATTTTCAGATGAAGCAAATTGTTACCAAAGCTTCTTCTATTACACAATGGATTACCCAAAAAGCAAAGAATGGTTTGGAAACTGACACAATGGTAATGATAGGATGTACTTATTCAAATTACATTTGTTTCACAATCAATATATCTTTTTACTAAGTTAATTTGAGGGTTCGTTTAACAGTACCCTTGATTTATTGGCTCGTTTAGATTACAAATTTTGAGGAAATTAAGGTAATCGACTGTATGTTTCGAATACAAACACCAATCGACTGTATTTCTGCAATTCTTTCTCGCAGGCGTGGACATGCTACAGCTGACGTTCCTCAACCTGGGACCCCTGCTTATATTGTTAAGGTTTGTTGGCTCAACTTTGTTTATGTAGAGTTCCAATTTCATTCTGTTGGTTCTTCGTTTTATCAGGGTGAAGACTATTGCTGACAAGTGTGTGTCAATTGGATAATTCAGGCATTTTTAACAGTCATCCAATCTTTCGGGTTTGAAACAGACTTGAGGTACCACACCCAAGGACAGGCTTTTTGCCTATCAGTCTTTGATCACTGGGCTATATAGTTCCAGGGGATCCTCTTGACAAGAGTATCGTTCTGCGACCCTGGAACCCAGTGGCGGACGCACAGAGGGACAAATGGGGTCAGTTGACCCCATGGCAGCTGGGAATTGCAGTGGGGAAGGAATGGTGTGACCCCATGACTGGCTGGTGTGTGACCCCATGGCGCACACCAAGTGCTCGATGAAATGCCTAGCAGAGGAAGAAGAAGAAGCTTGCGCGCGAGCTTCGTTTTTTTTTAAAAACAGCCTGGCCAAAATGACGCCGTTTGGTCCAGGCGTGTTAATTTTTTTTTTAACCTGGCTTCAAACGACGTCCGTTCTAAGGCAGATATTTTTTTTTCAAAAAAACAAAGAACCTCAGCCCATCTACCCGATTCTTCTTCCTCCAGCCAGCATTAGTTCTCCCAAAACCTAATTTTTTTTTTTCAAAATTCCCTCTCCTCTAAAAACCTAACTAATCCCCAACCTCCACCCCGCCGCCATCGCCAACCATCGTCAAGAAAAATTAATGTTGTTGATTCAATATCTTAATTAATTAATTCAATATAGATTAGTCTTTATGATTTCCCTCTCTAATATATTTAATTAATTGATTCAATATATTAATGTTGTTGTGTGGGTTTATAATGTTGAGATTTATCTTAATTATTTTTTCTGGAGAATAATTGTTGTTCCTTTTTTATAGGAGTCAGTTGTTTCCTTTCCTGGTCTTTAGGAATCCCCCTAGTGGATGGAGTTTGTTAGACGTGTTTTACTTGTTCCTGTTTATTTGCTAATTAGTTGTTTGTACGCTCCCTTATAAGAAGAGCATGTTTCAGTCAATGAATAACAAGTTCAGTTTAGCAATTCTATTGTCTTCTTATTTTCAAAGCTATCTTTTAGTTCTCACATATAATTGATGGATTTAATTAATTTATGTGTAGAAAAAATTATCATGAAACGATTTTTTAAGAGAAAAGTGCCAATGGATAGTGAACTTAATCCAGGTAGTTCTAGTGCAAGTGCCTATGGTAGTTCTAGTTCTAGTGGAGATTGTAACTTGTATTTTTTAGTGTTATTTTCTTCTTGATAAAATTTTGAGACTTTACACTATTGACCCCAATGACTACACAATCCTGCGTCTGCCACTGCTGGAACCTGCCCCAATTCAACACCTAGCCTGTCAGTTCATGGTGAAAACCAGTAAATGCATTCCGTCATCTCTCTCTCTCTCTCTCTCTCTGTGTCTGTCTCTCTCTCTCTCTCTCTCTCTCTGTGTCTGCTGCTGCCGCTGCCTGCTAATTATTTTTTCACTTCATAATTCAACTGAGAATGTTTTGGTTAATTTCAATTTCAATGTGCCACTGCCACGTTGACATCACACAGATGGATGCTCTTGCTGCTTAAATGCCAATGAGATCCACTTCTGGGTTACGCGGCACCTGCTAAAACTATAATTAAACCAAATATTGTCCTCAATGGGAAATTATTTTCAGATACGACAAACGACCCTATGGCCAATTCGCAATTATTCCAAAATACATAATGTCGTTTCTGCCCCGCTAGATTTGATAACAATATTACAACCATCTCGTGTATGTTATTAACTTATTACAAGTTACAACTTTATTTAATTTTTACGTTTGCACGTGTGGTTCACAAAGTCAAAGCACAACCTCTCTTCTCTTCCCCTCTCTTTCCGTCTCTCCAAACTTCTCTCTCCCTCCCTTGAAACTCTCCAGTCTCTCAGCATCTCAACAGCGATGGTGAAGACGAGAAAATGAAAGAGCTTATCAGAGCTCTGGTGGAAGACTTAGATATTGGATCACACGAAGCCAATACTGTAGCTTCGTCGTCACCTTCTTCCCCTCTGCTTACGACCCTCCGCCTCAATCAGAGATTGATAGTAAAAGATCAGGTAAAACATTAGGGTTTTATACATTTTTCCTTCTGTTTTTTGCAGTCGGTGAATTCTCTGTGCCACTAAAAACTCCAACATTTTGGATCCACCATCTTTTCTCTGTAATTATAGTTACTGTATATCTGAGCATTCTGTGTAGCTTTTTGTGTGTAGTATTAATTGCAAAATATTGAGCTCAATACAGAATGCAATCCAAAACCTCAAGCCTAGCTCCAGCTCTCAACTGTTTCCCAACCCTCAAACCCCCACACAAAACTCTAGCTTTCCACCAATTTTCAGTCCTCATCATCACCTTCCTTGCCTATGCTTTGTTTCATGCCTCTAGAAAGCCCCCAAGCATTGTCAAGAGCGTGCTTGGACCCAAAATTCAGTCCAATTCCAGCTCAGCCGATACAGGGTGGGATCCCTTTAATGGTCCCCATGGTGCCCACAGGCTAGGAGAGCTTGATCTTGCATTTCTTTCTGCGATTCGATTGGAATGTACTTTGCAGGGCATGTCGGTGATCGGATTGATTTGAGGTTGTTTCTTGTGTTTGGGATGATGTGTAGTGGCATTTTAACAATATCTCTTTGGGTTAGGATATTGGTTTGATGTTCATTTGTTGGGGTACTTTATGGCTGTTCAAGTTCTTTGTGGGTTAGTTCAGTCAATTGGGTGGCCTTGTGTGGTAGCAGTAGTGGGAAACTGGTTTCAGAAAAGAAAAGAGGGGGTTGATCATGGGGGTTTGGAGCTCACATACCTCAGTTGGAAACATTATTGGTTCAGTTGTGGCGTCTGGGGTTTTGGAATTTGGATGGGGTTGGTCCTTTGTGGTGCCTGGGGTTTTGGTCATTTTGGTCGGCATTTTAGTGTTTTTGTTTCTTCCCGTGAGTCCAGAAGACTTGGGATTTGAGTCTTTGGTAAAGGAGATTCAGATGAATGTGGAAATTAATGGCATAGAGAATTTGGAGGGAAAAGTGGAATCAGAGGAAGCAGGTCTTCTTGGAACAGAGAATGCAGATGCTCGATACAGATGCAGATTCTTTGGCTGCAATTGGCTTTTTGGAGGCATGGAGGTTACCGGGCGTGGCACCATTTGCTTTCTGCCTATTCTTTTCAAAGCTGGTGTCTTACACTTTCTTGTACTGGTTGCCCTTTTACATAAGGCACACAGGTACTTCCTCCAGTTAGATTTTTATATATGACTTTGAAATTGAATTGTTGGGATCATCTTATGATATCCCATTATGGTTGAACTGCTTCTTTGGATTTCATGTTTGAGTTTTTTTGTTCAAATACACCATCATGGATTGTCATGAAAATGGCTGTCCTTCGTCACAATTCACAAACAATCCAGAGCATTTAAAATTGGACACATATTGCAGTTCTATACTGTTAACTGTAACAGCTCCTATGTTATTATGTTTATGTCTTTAGAATCCAAAATTACCCTAGGAGGATTATCTTCTCGTATTCATCATAAATTTTGTTTCGCCTTGCAGCTGGTGTGCATTTGTCACACAAAACTGCTGGGAATCTTTCAGCCATATTTGATATTGGAGGAGTCTTCGGTGGAATTTTAGCAGGATTGATATCTGATATGATTGAAGCTGAAGCTGTAACGTCAATAGCATTTTTGTTGCTTTCGGTTCCAGCCTTTGTTTTCTACCGGGTTTATGGAAGCCTATCTATGGTTGCCAACATTCTTTTGATGTTTCTTTCTGGATTGCTGGTGAATGGCCCATATTCACTAATTACTACAGCCGTTGCTGCTGATCTTGGTACCCAGACAGTGATCAGAGGAAATTCCCCGTGCATTAGCTACTGTAACTGCAATTATAGATGGTACAGGTTCTGTTGGGGTGGCTCTTGGCCCACTTTTAGCTGGGTATATTTCCACCACAGGGTGGAACAATGTATTTCTTATGCTAATTTTTGCAATTTTCTGTGCAACTTTGTTTTTGATTTGCATAGTGAGAAACGGAGATCAAAGGAAATTTGAATGAGGGGAAATGGTCTTTGTATAGCGTAGGCACACAATGATTGAGATTTTCTCGAGGCATATCTCTTTTTTTTTCTTTTGTCTTTCTTGTCATACAAGAAAGTAGATTTCATTCAGAGAGAGGGGCTATTGGTAGGTCATTTGTGTATGTTTGTATCTCATTGTTTTGTAGCTCATTCATTGTTCCCAGCTTGTTGGGTTTCTTACCTACGTACAGATACAGCTAATTAATAATAAAAATTCTTCGACGGTTTGGTTCTATGTTTCTCGTCTCTTGCCTTCTTCCATCTCGAGTCCCAAATTCTTTTGCCCATCGTATTGAATCAAATTGGTCTCATATTAGCGACAATTAATCAAGAAGCCTGTAATTAGCTGTTCCCAGTATGTGAAATTCAAGTTGCACGCAGCAGAGGCAGCCCTTGAAGAAACAAATGTATGATGTTTTGAGCAGTCAAATAAAAAGCATTTTATGCGTCGCTTGCTTTTCTGGTTACATAATACATTCAAAAACCAGTAGGATGATCAGAAAACTCCACAAAGGTCAACAATTCCGATCATCAAGAGAAGAGGAACGCACGCTCAGTTTTATAGCCAAGTGAAGCTTAAACCTTGGACTTTGTATAACAATTATAAGTATTACAAGACATGGAAGGCGTTCTGACAAATAAATGTACACTACACATCTGCATATACCTTGAAAAACAAAGGTACAATAACAGAACAGCCTCTTCACAAAATCAGACCTGCCTGGCTACCTCAGGTACACAACACATTCCTTTCCTCGAATAAGATTTTAACTCCATTCTCTGCCAATAGGGTACAAGTGGTTATTCCAAAGCCTGATGAAACGAATGTCTTCTTTTATCCTTCCATCTTCTCTGGAACAGATTGGAGCACCGGATATAGAAGGAAGCAAAGTGGCAGTCCCTTTTGGAATGAATATATACACACAAAGCCGAACTCCCGTCCATTTTCTAAGTATTATTGCTACCGGTTCGAACCTTTGCCTATCAAGGGAACATCAACTAATAAACAAGTAATTCTATCCTTCTAAGAAGAATTTGAGATCCTGAAGTCCTCCAGCAGAAATGCTTCGTCTGACTCTAGACCTCTCTACCACCACATGTGGAGGAGGCTCCAAATGGAAACTCACCATAACCAGTGTCAAATTATGGATTGCTCCCACGCTTTATTGCCTCCTCTACTATTTCCTTGCAGCACAACTTCACATCATTGTGCTCTTGGAGTCTCCTTTGAGCAAAATCAACAGCATTTTGGCTGGTGAACACATCCCATATTCCATCACTACCAATGATCAAAAACTCATCATCCTTGGTCAGTGTCATTAATTTAAGTTCTGGTTCAGCACTTAAGGGTCCTCCCCTTTCACCCCCACTCTTCATTCCTTCAAGATGCCAATCACCTAATGCACGGGTGACACTCAACTGACCATTTAGATAACCATCATCAATATATCCACCCAAGGATTCAATCCGCATTCTTTCTTTTGTGCAGCAGGGCCTATGATCTTTTGACATTTCTACAGCCGCTCCACATCGTGACAATACAGCCCGGCAATCTCCGGCATTTGCCACAAGCAAAGACCTGTTCAAAAGGATAATTATAAGCTGAAGCAGACTAGTTGTCACACAAAAGGTCTGATAAAAACAAACTAAGCAGTCTCAAGAACGGGGCATGAGAATAGCCAAAAGTGCATAGATGTAAGATAATTAAATTAAATCAAATGGGGAGATTTAGGGTGTGGTCATTTCTGCGCCATTATGATCAATTCAGTCTTCAATCTCACTAATCCCAAGCTGTGACCAAGATTTGGTCACACAACATCAGTTTTCTTTACTATTTCATTCTTCAGCATGACACCCACACGAATTAGCTGATTAGATTTTTTCTTATTCTTTAATCTGATGGCCAAGACTTGCAGTAATGATTATTTAAGACATTACTGTTGTAAGTCAACACCCTTATTACAGATGACAGTCAACCTACACCGGAAGAAAGAGTCCCTTACCTCCCAAATATCATTGCAGTGAGTGCAGTTGTTCCAGAAGCACGGGAAGACTCAAGGGAGCACGTTTTTGCAAATGCAGCATCCGTCTCCATAAATGACCTTGTTATCACCTTTTCAAGTTCTAATGGAAAGTCAGCGTCCTCAACAACTACTCTTGGCAAATTGTCACGAACAAATTGTGCTGCATCCTTTCCATCATGGCCATCAAATACCTGTTTTTTTTTATAAAATTTAATAAATTGCCATTTACATCATCAAAATCTGATAAAATAAAGAGTCTGAATTGTTATGCATGAGCTTTCACTAAACTGTTGCAAGTATCCTTAAAGTTGCAAAATTTTGATTTAACTATTTAGAAATTGTCCAAAAGCCTTTCTTCATATTATCGCTCTCATTGTAACCATGGTTTACAATGAAAGCCTTGGAGAAGTATTGGGGATGGTTTGAACTGTAATACAACGGAAAAAGGTGAGAAAACTTACACCATAGAAGGAGATAGCTCCCTCACTGAGTACATTATAACCAAACTTTTTAGCTAAGTCACCAATGCATATATGAGTATCCTCCATACGGGTTCGACGCCCAATATCAGACCACTCTCCTGACCGAAGGGAAGGAAAAAGTTCAGCAGGCTCTGTTTTCTGTCTACAACCACTGTATCCTCACATATGCTTTTCGAGCTAAAAGACCAACAACATGATGGAACTGAATCAGAATGTGACGGATTGCAAGTAAACAGGTCAAGTAAACAGATTTCGGAAACACAAGAAAGTAAATTAGGAAATTTTTTTCCGAGTATAATATCAACACTCTCCTGGGAAAATATTCTCCAACCAGAAAATGAAACTCAAATCAATCACAAAAGTTTACATTGCATCGAAACATCAACATCATCGGGTTTCCCAATAAATTGTGGGATATGAAAAACTGTATAATGTTGTGAAATATCAAAATCAGTCAACACATAAAGAGTAACATAAAATGTAATTCAAGACAAGGAACTCAAGGAGCAGATAATAAAAGAAGAGATCCACTACAACACAATCCAATCAAAACAAACCCTTGAAAAGCAAAAACGTTAGTCATCACCATCCGGCTGTGCAGAGCACGATAAGGAAGTACATAATTTTTGTAAATGAATCACCTTTCGACAAGTGAAAGTAAAACAAAGAATTGCAGCTTAGTTTACTAAATAGGAAAAACAATTTCCAAAACAACTGTTTACCAAAATGAACTGAAATTAGCAGAGCATGATCAAGCAGAAAACTTTCGTGCATGATGCAGTATAAACTAATGACAACAGTAAAATTTTGTAGTCCAAGTAAAATTATTGAATAGTGTAGAGATACAGAAATGAATTTGTAATCACGACAGGCCAAATGATTGAGAAAAACATAAAGAGCAACAACCGGACCACGACCAACTTCACACAAAATCCAATTACAGAAAAATCACAAAGAAAAACCAGGAAAAGAAAGTTTTGTCAATCATCAACCACATAAGAAAACAAAGACCCAGAACTCAATTTCAACCGAATGATCCTAAAAAGTTAAAAAATTGAGACAACCCCAAAAAAGCTAAGCAGTCAAAGAAGAAGAATTTTTACTTGAAATGAGTTTAACATGGTTTTGTGAAGACTGGAGTTGATCAAAGGAGTTTCCTTGTCCAAATTCTCCGTCTGGTTGTGCAAGATTTCACATTGCAAAGGCCACTGCTTGTTATTGTTGTCGGTATTGATGTTATTATTCTCCATATTCCCCATTTCTTGACCAAGCTGTTCCGCGTCTATCAAGCACATGCTTATGATGGAAAGGATAATGGCTGTGCTCTTCTTAGTGCTCAGTTTCTTAGCGAGTTGCTGAGGGAATCGGAAAGTAGTAGAAGATGCAGAGAAAAAGAAATATAAATTTGTGGTGAGAAGATTCTGAAAATATTGGAGTGGAATGAGGGCCGCTGTTTATTGTAGTAGTATTCTGAGAGAGAGAGAAAGAGAGAGAGAGAGAGAGAGAGAGATAGACAGCGAGAGAATGAGAATTCCAGATTTTTCTGTGAAAGCGTGGCTGCAAATCAGTTTGTTTCTTGGGTTCTTTGATATTATTCTATCTTTTCCTCCATTTTCAATATTGAAATGCAGACCCAAAAAAATAATTCCAAGTGCTTTCATTTGCTAAATAAAAAACTGTATTTCAATATTCAGATAATTATTGGCAATTCAAAATTGTATTAACGAATATGTAAATTTAATTTGACTAAAATCACAGGAATTAATGATGAATAAATATCTCATCTAAAACAAACAAAAAGGTGTCCCATTTTATAACAAATAATATTTAATTCACGTGGTCTCAAGTCTTACCCACCAATAAAATTCGAGGCTTCATAAACCCTTTTTGACAAGATATTATTGGACTGGATGCGTTGCGCATATCCGATCCACCATCGTATGCCTTTCTTTTTTTCTTTTTCTTTTTTTGATGGACACATCTGCCTTTCGTTTCACATTCATAATTCATTCACACAATCACAATCACAATCACAACACTGGAATTTATTTTTTAAGTGCAAAAAAAGACTAAGAGGTGTGCACTAATATTATATAGGCATGCTTATTTAACAAGTAAACAAATTCAAGAAAGGTTTTGCCAGAATTAATAATAATAAGAAGCTGAAGATGGGGTTTGGATAGTTTTCCAAGATATATATATGCTAGCTTTTGTTTCATTGCATGACCTCCATAAATAAAGCATAATTTGTCTTAAGCCTAATTAATAAGTTATAGGGCTTAGGAAGTTTGTTTTTGTTTAAATGGGGCAAATAATTGCTCCAAAAAGTTTGAAAGTGAATTAAATGGGAAAATTACATTATTTTTTTATTTTTCATTTTGCTTTCCACTTTTCACTATGACAATATCTTCTTCGTGTTCTTTGTCTCCAAAGGCAGCCGATATTATGTTTTGCTTGCCCTTTGCCTCTTTCAAGGGAGGTCTACAATACCATCCACTTCTCCGCAACTTGCCCACTAACACCATCTTTTTTACATTTTTAAACTAAATTATTTTCACAACTCACTGCACTAGAGTTGTAATTTCGAGGAAAGAAACTCCTTAGGGTTTCAAACCTGAGTGCCATGGGAGGAAGGGGGAATCCACCACCACTGTGTAGGAACCCATTACAATTAACTTTATTATTATTTTTTTTTTCAAAGGGTTAGGTTTCCATGCTTTATTATTGGTGTCATACTCAAGCACTTTTTCCACGAGAAAGTCAATCAAGCAAAGCCAAAGAAAGGAGGAGCTCTTCTTCTTCAGAAAACTTTTTTATACTTCAAAAAGGAATCTTCCAGTAGACTGCTTGCTTACTCCACGCCAACTGAGACCAATACGTGGCCTGGCGCTCACCAGTGGGTGCACCCTGACGTGGCATAACCTTGTCCACCGGATATTATTAGTGCAGCTTGCGGTGGTGTTGCCCATCCTGCAAAGCCATTAACTTGGGTACAGAGATATGGGCCTTATTATTTCTTGGGTTGGATTAGTGTGTGCTGGCTGGGTTGGCTTTATCGTACACAAGAATTTCATATTGGTATGTACTCAACCCCACACCATTAGACAAAACAAAATTAGTCATCGTTTCAGTAGCCAGTAGCCGGGGTGGTGCAGTACAAGCACGCACACGGCAGACCCGGTGGTTACGGTAACAGCTGCAACTACAATGACATAATTGCAATGTTCATCGAACTCCATGACAGAACATATGCAATAAGAACTCGTGACCATCCAAAAAATAACTCATAACATTAGCATTTTCTAGCAAGGTGCACTAGTCATTTCAACTCAAAGGACACTATAGATGACGCTAATTATTAGTATCCTAGATTGAGAAACAGAATTGAAAAATGCCTATTTTGATACCATGCGGATCTTCAAAACCACAAAATTTAACCACTACATCAAAAATCGAAGGGGAAAAGGTGGGTGGGGAACAGGGGGAAGCTACTATATCTCCTCAATTCTATAACATAATCAGCTTGCCAAAACCAAAAATGCCTTCAGCACCAGCCTACCACAAAAATCATATACCAAATCAAATTCCAGTGAAAGCCTTCTTGCCAGCACCAGAAGATCCAGCAGGGGTCACCTTCAAGACGTTGAACCTCTTAGTCTTGGACAATGGCCTGAACATTTCGAAAACAAAATCAACAAACAGAAATGGGAATGCCGCCACGGCCAAATTATTTCATAAAGAGGTAGTGAAGAGAAGAAGAGCTTGTAAAGTATATGACCTGCACTGTCCAATTGTAACATGATCCCCTTCTTTCACACGGAAGCATGGAGACACATGCGCAGGTATTCGAGTGTCTCTCTCATACCTTAAGCCACCAACCAAAAAGAAAAGATTTCAGAACAACCAAAAACATGATGCCCTTTTTTTCCCAAAATAACAGCAGAAATTATATAGAAAGACAACAAATGAATACAAGAATCATGCCTTGGTATTTCTTGATGTAATGTAGATAATTCCGTTCGAACAGATGATTGTTTTGTTCATCTTAGCACTGTGGCAAGTGCCAGCCAAGATACGGCCCCTGATAGAAACATTTCCAGTGATGGGCATTTCTTATCAATATAGTCCCTGTAAGAAACAAAAATAAAATGTAGAGCATGCGTATCAGCAAATACCATAACATGTAGAACATTAGGGCCAAAAGAGACAATCAGAGTAGGCTCAATTTGAAGTAGAAATATAATCCAAACTTCAGAGATCAGAAAAAATAAGCTATGAATTTCTCTAATAGAAGTCATCCACACACAACTGTCACAACTGTCTCTAAGTTTACATAATTTTTCTAATCAAAAGGTAGTTATATACGCTCATGAAAGTACATATCTTAAAGAATTCAAATCAAACTTAGAAACGGCAATGCAGCAATACTCAAAGGCCACTTACCAATTAACCACAATTAAAGGCCTATCACTATACACATGCATATGCATAATTACAAATCAATTAGTGGAACTAAAACATCATTCATTTTCATCGCATTGCATAGTTTGAACGGTCCCCTACCCCATATATAAACAAATATAAGTAAATAAGTGTGTGTGTGTATATATATATATATATAAGTAGAGAGAGAGAGACCTTCAATGGCTTCCCTGGGGGTCTTGAAACCAAGCCCAACGCTCTTCCAGGAACGGTTTCCACCCTTTCAGGTCTCTTCCCTTCCCAGATTTCTTCGAGCTAATTCATTACATCACAAATAGAAAAAATGAATAACATAAAACCCAAGAGTAAAAGCATAATAGTGCAGAAAACTTAAACACAATCAAAACTTCATGGATGATTTGATAAATATTTTTTTTTAATGAAGTTTCTTCGACTAGCTACCTGATGAACACTTTGGGCTGCTTCAGAAACGCCTTCTCAGTCTGAAACCAAATATATTATAATAAAAAATGAAAGCACTGTTAAAATGAACCAAAGACCAAAGTTCTAGGATAGAATAAAAAACAGCAAGCTAGAGATAGGATAGAGATAGAGAACCGACCTGTTCGGCCATGATTGATTGATAGCTCTCAAGGAGTTGAGGGATGGTCTTTCAGAGGAGGCGAATTAACGTTCGGTGCAACAAAACAAACGCTAACCCTAGTTGCGCCACATGCGTCTTGTTTCTATAACCTCTATAACTTATAAGGGTGCCATTGGAAGTTTGGCCCAATATGGCGGCCCTTTGTTTGGGCCAAGTTGGGCCGGATTTTATATGCGCCTCCAACTCCACGGGGCCTTGGTTTTTTCTGTTTTCTTCCTCAATAATTCCCAAAAGGCTTTTTACTGTTTTTCTTTCAATTTTTGGTGTAATTATTATTTTTTTTATACTAACAATAGTCTAAACTATTCTAAATTAAACCAACCCTAAGGGTCGGGTGCAGATAATCCACATGGGAGTTTGAGCGAAAATCTCTAAATTAAACTAATCTACAAGGAGAGTTGGGTGCAAATGGCTAGCTGACAACATACCTAACCCAAACATGCTTTTTGGTGTAATTTTCTCATTAATCACCTTGATATGACGCACACAACACGTCCTCACATATTTACCATGATTAACATTTGTAAAAGTTAATATGTTTAAAGCTTATTACACTCATCTAAACTAAGTTCTTCATTTCCCAATTTATCATCTTCTCATGTGTCAATAAGTTAAAATTGGAAAAATCAAAAATCCAAACACTTATGGTGTGTTCCTAATCAGAAATTTGAATTCTCATCGGGAATTGAATTCCACCAATGGAGGTTTGCTGAGTTTCCTTCGAAGGAATTGAAAAGTAAGTGGGACCCACACAAAATAGGGGAATTGACTCCTTAGTTTTGGAGGGGAATTAAATTCTGAATGGAAAGTGGTATTCTAATTTCCTAGGAGAATTAACTCATTAGGAATTCATCTTTTTACCCTTTCTATACCCTCAAACAATTTTCAAAATTCCAAATATGTTATTCTCCTTTAACCCAGACAACGGGACGTTTAGTATTTAGTCCCACTCATCCTCCAATTCCATATGGTTTAATAAACAACTTCAATAGGAATCCATCATCTAACTCCCCTCAATACATGTCGTTTGGTGAAACACTTCATTAAAATCCGAATTAATTATCCTCAATCCAATTCCTCAATTCAGTTCATCCCAATTCAATTTCATAATCCAATTCCAGGTTAGTAAACATGTTCATTAGTTTAAAATAAGAAGGCATCCAACTTTTGGTGAACTCTCTCCTCAGCTTTGATAGACCTTTAACCTTTTCATTTCATGAAATATTATTTAAAGCATCTTTTCTATACACATATGGAAAATATCCAGTGAAGCAAAACAATTATAAAGTACATTTCCATGCTGCTAAACAAATTCTGACAACAGCAAGGGCTCCCATTTTCCGTCACAGCAAAGGTATAATCCAAACTTCACCTGCTCCTCTACCAATTATCTAATAAGTCAATACGGTTCCATGTGGAATTAGGCTTTATGTAATTCAGAGGAATGGAATAAACCTAATATTATCAGGATCATCAAAACTATGTCTCGACAGGAACTCGAAAATTTTACAGAGTCTCTCGCTTTGAGGTGAAAAACAAAGATTGATATTTCAACGACTTTACTGAGAAAACTCTTCACTTTTTCCAGACCATGGATACCAATGCCAGTGCTTAAACCCTCTAATCATAACTCACTCCATCTGCATTGAAAAAAGCCATACTACTTATAAACATCAGTAAAAATAAACAACAAAGATAAAGGGTACAAGAAAAGAAAATGATTAAGACTTTCATCATCACCACCTTTTGACGTTTTGAACTAGGAGGATTTGGTTCCAATCACTCCGCCGACCAGATGTCCCAACATTGGAGTTCTCAGCCTGCAAAAAAAAAAAAACTTCTCTTCATGTTCTTTATCAATTAATTAAACTTTCATTTCAGCGTAACATCAAGATTTACAACTTTAGGCATAGCAGCCCATGCTTTGTTTGGCGGTTAAGAAGAAAGAGAGCTTTGACCCCAAGAAAGAAGGAGAAGAGAAAGAGAGCACTGACTTAATAAAACTAGAAATCCAAAACCTTGTAAAACATGAGGCGTGAAATGCCATGACAATGATAACTGGTGTAGCATGCATACCCTGGTGGAAGAATCTTGAGCCATTCTGTGGTCAGAAAATTTTCCACTGCTGTAGGTACAAGCCTGGCTCTCCCCCTGATGCTTGAGATATGAATGGCATGATTTGATGAAGCAAATTAGACAAAAATAGTCCTTCATGGGTAACCCTCGATTTGGGTTTCTTGTGCACCCACAAAACCACTGGATGTCCTTGCCTGATCTGATACAGAATCTGTAGTCGATCCCTCTGCACTGCCATCTTCTAATAAATTCACCACCAGGGAAAGGTTCCTTATAAACTGTAAAATGCCGCTTGGGTCTGTCTCTCAGATTCTTGGTTGTTGGGTTCCTCCAGCTGATAAAATGTTGACACTGACACTGCCGTGCAATAGATGGCTCCTGCCTTAAATTGGGGGTTGATCCTGCAGGAAAAGGGCACTAATGAATTATTGAACTTATGATAGCAACTTGACCACCTGGTTAACTGCATTACGAGAAGGAGATAAACAAACTCAAATCCAGTGTTTGGGTGAGCTACCACCTAATTCGACTCTTATGAGTAAGACCTCAGATGAGCTACACATTATTATTTGTTAAAAAACAACCCTTTCTATAGCTACTTCACAAGTCACATATCATAACAAATTAAGACACATACAGTTTTAAAACAAAAAAAGAAGAAAACATCTAAGGAACTTTTTTTTCTTCTTTCAGCACAAATTAGTAAAGCAAATGAATAAAGATTAAATTCAATGACTACATGCACATCATGACTTTTGGTTGGACAAACAACAAAATGTAATCTTACTTTTAGACGTAACATGTGAAAGAATAAACCCTGCAAATATGATTTATGGTCTATGTGTCAACTTACCTTTGTCTTCATAAACTAATTTAGCATATTAATATCAACTATTCTTATTATAATATTTTTTTCTCTGTCTCTTTTGATCTCTCTTTCCTTCCTTCTCTTCTTACAGAAAGATTGTAAACTAGGATCTTCCCCTCATCCACCAACCCCAATGCCACCCAAACCAAGGAGCAGGGCCCTCTATTCACCTCTTCACTCCAATGGCTTAAAACAATTCAGCCTTCCATATTGTGAATTTATGTACTAAAAGTATGATTCAACTACTATGTTGCATGGTATATTCACTGGCAGAGCCAGAAAACAAATTATCTTTCCCCTGGAACCGCCAGAAGGTAATATTACCCTCTCTTGCAGGACCTCCAACGTTTTACTGTTCTACTGCAGATTCCGAAGATTGCTGATCAGCATGGAGACCGGCAGGAGGACGATCTCCAGAAGCTTAGAGTTCCTCGTTCACCACTCTCATGTCCAGAAGCTACATGTTGAAGCCTTCCAAGTAATGGATAGTATAACCCTATTGGATTACCAGAAGAATCAGATGGTAGGCGACTGAGAGGTGCAGGTACTGCTGCAACCATGGTCCTAATTGGCACTATGCAATTACAGTTGAATCTCCAGCAAAAGCTGGACCATCTGAGACCCTTGAAGTAGCTTGATTAGTAGGATTTTCACCACCAGAGCTGGTGGGTTTCTTTGCCCTGAAGGCTGCTAGAGTATCCCCATGTTCCTCCCGAGTGACATTGGGCGTTGTTGCTGATGAACCTTATGGGTAAAATGAATAGTGCTTAAAATCAACATATATTTTACATCAAACAAAATTAAACAGAACATGAATGGAAATCGCCAAGGGATAGATTTATAAAAGGTACCTCTTAGTATTTGTATCTGAATACGCCTTGGAACAAAAACCAGTACCAAGTCCATTCACAAGACAGAACCAGGCTGCACAGCTCCATGGGGATGGCACCAGAGCTCATTCCTGATTGAATAAGGAGGCGGCTGGCCAAGTCTGATTCACTTCAATCAGTACAAATAGAACTATTTTCAAAAGAGAGGTATGAATTAAATGTTTAGAAAATTCCCTGAACCATTGATTGATTAGGCCATGGGGATATGAAACTGCAGGTCCAGCATTAACCACCGCGGTCAGACTGCATGAAGATGCGTCAGAGTTCGAGCAAATTTTATAGGTCAGCAACATCTAAATGGACAAGATGACAAAACAAGGAAATTAAGAATTCCAGAACACTACCGGCGTTTGACCAGTTGCAATGTCATGGTTGTGGACCAGGTTCAAGTAAAAAGGCGCCAAGGTTCTGAAACAAAGCTCCAGTTCTTGACGCACTAGATTGGGGCACTGAACCTTGCTGATGGATCAGTCACATTCGCTTGATTCTCCAGTTGGCTTGCCAATTGCTGCCAAGTTGTAACATGAAAAATCGCAATGTCTTTTGTTAAACATGATAAATCAAACAGCTGAAAGCTTTTAGCTATTATAGGGTCACAGTAACTACACTCTTCTGCTTCAAACAATAAAATTAGTCACTTATGAGAACTAAAGAAAAATCGAACTAATAGCACAAGTTGTCGAAATTGGAACACCAAATTATATACTTGGAATAATATCGCGAAAAATACAATAACACTTAGAGAACGCACAAGTCAGGGATTCTCCAACTTGTTAAAGGAGTGGTGTGATAATGCAACGCATGACTTCTGCCAACAATGCAGGTGAGGGGAGCCCTCTTGCCTTCCCCTGTATGTGATGAGGCATTGGAACTTTCTTCAGTCCTCTAGTAGCAGCTGTTTGAGCCCTCCCCATCTCTGGCTGTTGGTAAATAATATTGAAATTATCTCAGCAAACCATCAACATTGGTGTGTAACAAACATATATGACATATCAATATAAAATCTTGTACGTAGAAACTCACCAATGGCCTCAAATTCACGCCTCAGATGACTGAGATATTGGGATAAAGTAAATAAATCAGGAATTACCTACAAAGACCACCGACATAGCAGAATAGTTTCATTATTGTTTTGTCATTAAGTTTAAAGATCAAAATAGGCAATCAGAAAATAAAAACAAATGAAACGAATTGGAAACTTTATCTTGCCAGGGGTGGTGGAGTCCCAAAGAAAAATTATTTGGATGACCAAAAGTCCCATTTGATCTATCAGAGGGACCCCTTGAGCCCACTTGTTCAGTCTGAAATGGGAAAAATCAAACATACCACTCAAACCTGGTGTCCTTTCTGGCCTCTATGGCCCATGTTCCCTCAGCATATCAACCTTCCAAATACCAGATTAATGATGTAAGCATAAAAGCACACGTGAAAATTAAACAACAAAAGATCTACATATGCAGGTCTACACCAAACACGACATATTTCTCAGATTTTGTCAAAACGTCATTATGATCTTTTTTTCTTTGGCAGCCTCCAAGAAACTACCTTTACTTTTTTTTTCCTCAAGGAAAGCCATGGTCAGGTGTTTCCATACTGTGAATACTTGTCTAATTTTGAAGTGTGCATGTATATTGCTTTTGCAGAGAGGGAGAGAGCATGCCTCAGAAAGTCTGTGGACCCAGTTCTTACAAGTCAGACTGATAAGCTTCTGAAATGTAAAATTTTAATTGAACCTGACTTCAATCCCTTCACTGCCACCTGAATATTTGGTAATCCTTTAAGCAGAGATGGCAGAGTTGATCTGAGAAGCAGAGATAAGGGAGGAAGTAGTCCATCGGACATAATTACACCAGTGGAAATACAAATCTCAGTACTCACCCAGACTTGGTTCTGGTGGAAAACCATTCCCCTTGAACAGGCATGCTGAAAGTTTAAATAGCCACACCAGGGGCAACTTGATGCTGACCACGGCTTGTACTTGAAGCCAGTGGCTCCTACACACGGTTGAAAGCTGCAAATAACACGTGAGATTTAATAGTTGAACCAAAGACCTACAGAGAAACAAGCTCTGCTACCACATGTTGGATAACCAATTTTCCAAACAACCCAGACTACTCTGTCCAAAGCTTAAAACATGTTAACGACATGCAACATGTGAAAAATTGAAGAGTACTCTTAATTTGCTGATTTCACATCAACCTGGATGATTTGGTAATCCCTCGGATGATGGTAGGACAGGTTGCCTGGCAACCAAAATGTAAGGTGTGACCATCTTCAACATCTAAACTGTGCTAAGAAAATACTTTTCAAACACTTAACATGAAGAGTTGGTGAGTGAAACTTCATTAAAAGGAAAAGGGGACATGATGTTGACTAAAGGAACCAATAACAAACCCATCTCACACAATATTCGTAGCTGCATTTGTTCATATAATGCCTAATTTTTCAAAATTAATCTGGAAAAAGAGCTGGCGAAGTATTAAACCTATGTTATTGATAGAGGAAATCTCTACAGGAGTATGTGACATTTGTTAAATGTATTCTTTTTTCTCGATTAAAAGGAGACCAAAGGAGGAGAGGGAGGTTAGAACTTTGGCTCTGGGCATGAGGTAAGGTCATTACCACTGGTCATAAGCCCCACACATTTGTTAAATGGACTTTTCACGACATTACCAGAAACATGGCTAATATAAATTATTAGCATGTCTAAGTTTGTACTAATCTCTCTTCACAGTAATGGTTGACATTCTTACTATTTCATATTTTTCGTCGGAGATCGGTAACTTTCTCTATGTTCACTTAATTGAATTATCTTTTGTTGCATCTTGCTGCGGAGGCAAATCTGATTCCATTGAAAATTATACACATACAAACACCAGACTACTGTCAACACAATTGCAAGATCCAGTTATAACCAGAAGAACAGAAAATCCTCATTAACCTAGAGTGCCACCAAGATTTTCAAAATTCAGAAATTCTTTCACAAGTCAAAAGACCAAATAGGATGAATAGGCAAGAGGGGAGCTGATTCATCCCTTTAGAACTTTTCCTCTGCATATTAGTCATTGTGCGGATAGTACACCAGGTGACAGAGGCGATATGCTCTTTCAAGGCGGGAACTGGCACTGCAGTCGAGAGAAGAGAATTTGGTTAATTTTGAAACCTGTATGCAAAAACTTCCACAAAAAACTTTCTACCAGCATGTTCTCTGGCAATATTGCTTCACAAATAAGTTTCAATAATCTATTTTAAAACTAGCATATTACAAGTGATTTCAAATTCTCACATATTAACAGTTTTAACTTAAGGAAGCAATCTGGAGCTGCTCGGCACACCTATCCGGATGCACCAGAAATGCACATGCATTACAGCGGTGAAGGTTGTACAGGAGGAATATAACTGTTGCTCACCTGAGCAAAAGCAAGCCAACAGAATTACTAAACAATAAACCTACTAAATAACTTTATATAAATGGCCAACCAAATAACTGAAAGCCACATCTTATTGGGAACTATAATAAAAAAGCCACAAGAGTAACAACCTGTTTATCCACCTGAAGTATAGGTTTATGAATCCAATATTTTGTATTTTTATCTCAACAGTAGTCGACACTTCAATTTGCTCGCACATCAAAATGCTCGAGGTCCTGCTCCCATTCTTCTCAGACCACACTGAACCTCCAAAGAGCAGATAGTATGAATAAAAAATATCTATTCTTTTCCTTGAGACATCAATCAGCTACTAAATAATTGGCAGCAATAATCGACAAAATAAAAACAAATGAGAGAGAAAAAGAAAACGATTAATTTTATAGCAGCGTGCAGATTTACTGTAACAACTTGCTCACAATCGTAAACACATGGGAAGAAGTTATTCATAATTCCCAACCATAAAAACAAGATGTCCAACGAGAAAATTGGCGCATACAGTAACGTGTTTTTGAATATTTTGATTTTTAAAACACAAGTCAATTAACCCTTGCTCTCTATTCTGGTTAACGACACTGATTTCAATGAAGTCTGATGCGTGCAAGGCAAAATATAAAATTCACTGTTATGGCCTGCATTGCAGTTAGAATGCCGAATGCAATCAACCGTACGCATAAGAGATATTTGAGCACAAAACCTACACATCTGATGCACAAACAAACACCATCTAAAATTGTAAGGAAAGCGACAGCACTTCCTGTCACAGTTTCCTTCTCTACTTTTCATTGAAAGCTCATCTAACCATTTGAACTAACCCATTACCACACTAGTCAGCATCATCTCAAACTATGTTCTTTTTCAGCCACAATGGGGATTGAGTTCTAGATGTGAACAACTCAATTTCACAACATTATTTTTTTCATTGGAATTTGCTTTAGTCGCGTGCGGTATCAAAACCTCAGTAAAGTGAACACCTTATGATGCACTCAAAGATATGAATGGAAAAACATTTTGTAGAAAAAATAACAGCCTATATACCAACAATCTAGGGTTTTCAATAAAGAACAAATGAAGAAAAAAATAAGCATACTTTCAATATCCAAAAACTCCAGAAGGGCAAAATTCATACACAGACAAACCAACCAAATAATCACAAAAACTCAGAAACCAAAAGATCAATTCTGACCATCAAAATAAAAACGAAAAACCCCAATACACACAGACATAATACATCTTCCCTAAGCTAACAGATTGTAGAACTCAGGAAGCTTGCAAAAAATGGAAAAGGTTAATGATAGCCCAAGAGCGGAACACAAAGCCCTGGGAGAAAGAGGGGGGGGTTGTGTGAAATGGTCTCCGCCACCAAAATTGGCTGGATCGCCCGCTCTGTCACTGTGTGGCAAACGATGGATGAAGCATCAGAAGACAAGAGGGAGGTATAATGCCTAATGGGAGAGTGGTGGTGGTCAGGTGGCAATGAGCTGTAAATATTATTCTTTACCTTCGATTTTCACGTTGGGGGATCGGGTTTTTTACTGCTTGCTTCATCGCAGTGAATACTGAAGAGGAAAATAAAAATTAGGGCGCGTATGCCTTTTTATCGTATTGGTTGTGACTCTGACAGTTGATGAACGTCATCGCATTGGTGGTTTGATGACAGGAGTGAATGTCGAATATTAAGGATGTTCCTGAAGATTGGGTTCATTATTATACTACTCTTTCTTCCCAAGCGATGGAAAAACCTTATGCCAATCCAATAGTCTAAATTTGGTTGGTATTATTTTATCATATGGGATATTTTTCTCTTTTGGGTCAAATATGGTAGCTATTTAGTAGACCACATTAATAATAGAATTTAAATATATGGATACATTTCATACTAGTTGATTTTAATTGCAATAAAGATTTACATTATAAGGAATATGCAAAATGTATTGTTGGAATATGTACTTTATTGCTTGTAGATGTAATATATCATATGGTCCTAGCTGAAGGTAAGGAACAAGAAATTGGAGAAGTGATTAATGGCTTCTGAGTAATTACTCTATAATAAATCTAATTTTATGATATTTCAAGAAGAAAGAAGGACTCAAAATGAACTCACTGTTTTCAGCAGAACCAAGATTGAAAAAATATCCATTTTACCATCATTTAAGGACCATAAATAGATACAAACCAAATGGTAAAATGGAAGCCGATTTGGAATCATCAAGTATGGGTTTCATACAAAGTAACCTTCTTAGTTGGTTATGATGTAATTGAATCCAGGACTAAATGACAGTTTTTTATTTTTTATTTTTTATTTTATACAACGATGAGTAGTGTGGAATATCATTATGAGACCACAACAAAGCTACACCACAATTAGTTCTAAATACACAAATATATATATATATATATATATATATATATATATTTATATATATATATATATATATATAGATCTATACATTATCAACTATTATTTTATGTCACAAACAAGGAAATTATCTTCCTTCTCTTGTTTTATTTTAGTTATATTTTTGTAACCCCCAAAGTGGAATTCCTCTGAGAACCAAGATTTTTGCATTTCTTATAGAATTTTCAAACTTAATTATATGTACAGTATTATAGTATATTATGGCTCTAACTAGATTATCATTAGTTTACACAATAAGATTTCTGCCCAATGGAGAAAAAGGATAACTATGGGATGGAAGCCTCTCATGAAGTTGTGTTTATTGATACTTGTGTAGTATGTTTTGGTTCCTCTTGGATGGGCTTGAAGAAAAATGAGGAGATGCATGATGAGGCCCATCTCGTGTATAGTAGTTGGGAAGCCCGTCGGTGGAACTCAACTGATCCATTAGCATACGAATTGAACTTGGAAAATGGGTACCCAGCAGCCAGCCAACAGCAACCCTTCCTTTCAGGCTTCACCAGTTTGGGTCTCACTACAGACGTTCCATCTTCATCATCATCAGCATTTCTTCTGGCTTCAGGCTTCATTAGACAAACATATTAACGGAACCGTTCAAACTGAAGGACCGCTGCAGTTGCCGCCGCTGATTGGTGGTAAAGTTGTTTGGTTCATGTGACGTAATAAACTGACTCAATATTATTTCGTATTGTATAAGAAAACAACAATTCTACCTAGCAAGCATCAAGCATTAATTCAAGCATTATGCATTTCATAATGACTGCTTCATCGGTTTTATTATCTTATTTCTGAATAATCCAAAACCAAATGACCCACACTCCGGGTTTGGTGGTGATGGTGATGTCATTCTCTCGGCTGTACAGGCCACCACCGATTTGACCCGACGAGGAACATGTCAGAGCCCACATGTTAAAAACACAGTGCCACTCACTGACCCCTCACACCGTCACCGTAGTCCGATCAATGTTATACGTGAACATGGTGATCACTTCGCAAGAATCCTCTGGTGGGCCCAATCCCTCACTGAGACAAAGAAACACCAAAGGGAAAAAGGGAGAAGCTCCTCCTCCTCCTCCTCCTCACATACAAACCCCTCTGCAGCAGATACATCAACAACACACCTACCTACTCAGTAAACTCAACACTGCACTTAGAGTTAACCAATTTTTGCTCCATGATCTATCTGAAAACTGTAATCAGACACTCACAGAAGAATGGTTCTAAAGTTCAAACCGTATATATATTTTTATCAGTTAACAAAAAATATATTCCTATAGAAGTGGTAGTCATCACTTACCATCATGCAAACCATAAAAAGCAAGTTATAACAAAACACAATAAAATATATTCTACTATGTACACAAAATCATTCATTCCTTAGCCCTAAAATTCTCCCAGCATTTCTGTAATGCTGCAAATTCTATAGCTAATATAATATTTCCTCTTTTATTTGTCTAA